>CAJFCO010018317.1:166087-181092 GCA_904066015.1 Synergus gifuensis
CGGATTGCTTTTGAATGGGTTTCGAATTAATTCGGATTGAAAACTTCTTTCGGATTAGATCGGAATGAAACTGTTTGGTTCGAATACAAATTTTGGATTGATTCGGATTGGCTCGGTATGAATTTCAATCCGGATTCATTTGAATTAAACGTTAGCATTTCTTTTGAATGAGTTTCGGTTTAAGTTGGATTGAAATTCATTCCGAATTAATCCGAAACACATTCAAAAGCAATCCAAACCTTCAATCTGAATGAATCTGAATGAATCTGTCAATCCAAATGAATCCGATTAAATCCGGTCAATCCGAATGAATCCGGTCAATCAGGATTCCAATCCGATTTAATCCTGTCTATACAAATCAATCCCAATGATTCCGAAAAATTCGGATAAAGTCGTACTCATTCATATTGACAGGATTTTTTTGAACTGAATGTTCGGATTAGTTCTGATTAATTTGGATTGGCGTGTTCATTCAGATTGAAGGTTCGGTTTGATTCGGTCAATCAGGATTTTCAATCGAAATTAATACGGTCTATCCGAATCAATCCGAATTATTCCGAAAAATTTGTATACATTCGTATTGACAGGATTTTTCGAATTGAAAGTTCGGATTAATTCGAAATGGCGTATTCATTCAGATTGAAAGTTGGGATGGCTTTTGAATTGGTTTCGGATTAATTCCGATTGAAAACTTCTTTCGGATTATCTCGGAATGAAGCCGTTTGGTTCGAATACAAATTTGGGAATGATTCGGATTGGCTCGCAATGAATTTCAATCTGGATTCATTTGGATTAAAGGTTCGGATTTCTTTTGAATGAGTTTCGGTTTAATTTGGATTGAAGTTCATTCCGAATTAATCCGAAATTATCCGAATCATTCCGGAATTTGCATCCAACCAAACAGTTTCATTCCGATCTAATCCGAAGGAAGCTTTCCATTCGAATTAATCCGAAACCCATTCAAAAGCAATCCGAATGAATCTGAATGAATCTGCCAATCCGAATAAATTAGTACTGTCAATCCGATTAAATCCGGTTAATTCGAATTAATTCGGTCAATCAGGACTTTCCGAATTAGTTCTTTCGGATTAGATCGGACTGAAACTGTTTAGTTCGAATACAAATTCCGAAATGATTCGGAAAATTTCGGATTGATTGGGAATAAATTTCAATTCGAAGCTTTCGCTATAGGGGCATTAAAAAACTAAGTGTTGAAAACCTTGATCAAGCTTATAGTATTCAAGTGTCTTTCTTTTTAGATATATACAGATAAAATTAGAAAATAACTCAAAATTGAGAACAACTTACATTATGCCTCCAGGTTATTTTATGATGTTCAGGATTTGCTCTGACTTTACATTCAAAGTAAACATCGTCACCTTCTTTTATGTTTTCCGCATTTAAGGTACTTCCTAGATGCAAATACACTTTTGGTGGAACTGAAAATTAATTTGTTCAATCAGTACGAATGATGAGATTAAAAATGGATCTATAATAAGGCAAATTATTTGTTGTGAGGAGAATCATTCTTACAGACTACGTTGAGTTTGAAAAAATCTTCTAAAAAGGCTCCCGCCAATTCTGGATTTTCTCCCCTGCACTTCAGGGTTTTTCCATGATCCTCAGAAATTGGGGAGAAAATTAATGTGCTTAGAACCACCACAGAATCCCCTCCATTTATTACCTGTAATTTACTAATTTCTTAACACATCAATGTTGAGAGACAAATTAAGACAATTTTTAAAATACTGAGAGTTTTTGTACTGACCTTGCCACTTTTGAAGGGTAAGTTTTCATCCAACCAGGAAACTTTTGCTCGAGGATGAGATCCAACACATTCACAAGCTATGGAATAATCCTTTTCAGCTTCTAATACCGAGGGCTTGGTCAATATTTTCACCGAAACAGGTTTCACTAAAGACAAAATTAGTTTTCAGAGATAAAAAAATTTTTTAAAAAAGTCGAATACGCTATAACTAAAAAATGAAAAATAAGAATTAATTATTAATTATACTCTATAATAATATATTAATTATTACTTATTATTGTATAAATAATAAGTAATACTTTTATACATTAATTTAATGTTTCAGTATTAAATTAATGAGAAAAAGTATTAATTAGTTGATAAAAAATTTTTCATTAGCATATTCGACAGTATCGAAATATCAATTCCTATAAAGATTTTCAATATGGAAATCTTTATAGGAATTGATATTTCAATTTCAATTTCATTAAATGATTTCTATTTCTTTCACCATTTTCTTATTCTATGACTTCCCTTTACTTTACTTCCCTTTACAATAGTTTAACAATACAATAGTTCCCTTTAATAGTTTAATAGATTAACTTCAAGTTATACTTCGACAATTATCGAATACGCTAATTAAAAATTTTTTCTCAACTAATTAATATTTTTTCTCATTAATTTAATACTTAAACATTAAATTAATGTATAAGTATTACTTATTATTTATACAATAATAAGTAATAATTAATGTATTGTTATTTTTCTTATTTTTCATTTTTTAGTTAAGTAGTTCAAAATGCGAAATTGAAGGCTGTCAAAATGCTGCTATTATAAGTTTGAATGGTGTAAAAAATCCTTATGTTTTGAACATTTTAAGGGTTGCAATCCTAAAAAATCAAATAGCTCAGAATTCGTTAAATTTTTATAAGGACTATTATCCATTTTTTTAAAATATTGATTAGAAAAAAGATATTTCAAAAAAAACTTTTTTTGGGTGTAAAATTAACGGGTGGGTTTCACCCCTCAAATATGTTTTACACATTTTTACTATAATGACGTCTTACAAGTACTGAACATTTTAAAATTTGTTTGAAAACAATCGAATAATACACATGCTACTAATTTTTATTAATAGGGGTGGTTTTACCCTCTAAAAATATTTTCTATTTTCTATTTTTCTTCTAAATATAAATATTTGGTCATAAGTGAATTATTTTTCAATATTTTACTGCAGAAATTCATGTCAAATTTTTACTTTTTCGCCAATAAAAAGTAGGGGTTGCAACCCCTAAAAATCAAACCTCACCGAATTTGTTACACCTTGTATAGAGATTATTACCCATTTGGTTTTATTAAAAAATATTGATTAGAAAAAAGGATATTTCAAAAAAAAGGTTTTTGGGGGTGAACTTTAAGGGCGGTTTTCACCCCTTAAATATGTATCAGAATATTTTTACTACAATGACGTCTAACAAGTACTGAAAATTTAAAAATTTGTTTGAAAACCATCGAATAATACAGATGCTACTAATTTTTATTAATAGGGGTGGTTTTACCCTCTAAAGATATTTTTTATAAAAATGGCGGAAATATGTCAACTTTATTTTTCTATTTTTCTTCCATATATAAATATTTGGTCATAATTGAATTATTTTTCAATTTTTTACTGCAGAAATTCGTGTCAAGTTTTTACTTTATCGCCAATCGAAAGTAGGGGTTGCAACCCCAAAAAATCAAACCTCACAGAATTTGTTACACTTTTTATAAGGATTATTACACATTTATTATTACCATTTATTATTTATTATTAAGCTGACGGGGGCCCCGTAGGCTTGTTCGGGAAATACTCTCTCTCCTCTCCCCTCCACCCTTCTCTTTCCCATCGTACCCTATCCTATCCTATCCTATCCTATCCTATCCTATCCTATCCTATCCTATTGTATCCTATCGTATCTTATCATATCCTATTTTATCCTATCGTATCTTATTCTATCTTATCCTATGGTATCCTATCATATCGTATCCAAACCTATCGTATCATATCCTATTGTATCCTATTGTATCTTATCATATCCTATTGTATCCTATCCTATGGTATCCTATCATATAGTATCCTATTCTATTGTATCCTATCCTATTTTTATCCTATTCTTTTTTTATTACAGTATACAGTCTTCGTCATATATGCCTTAACATTTGTCACTAGATTTTTGTATGCATTTCAATGTAAAATCCTAGTGACAAATGTTAAGGCATATATGACGAAGACTGTACATTCATTTTTGTTTTTACTGCTAACAATTTATTATTATATTAAATATATTAGAGGGGATAGGATACAATAGGATAGGATACGATAGGATACAGTAGAATAGGATAGGATAGAATAAAATACTACAGGATACGATAGGATACAATAGAATAGGATAGGATGTGATTGGATACGATAGGATAGGGTACGGTAGAATAGAATACAATATAATAGGATAGGATAGGATAGGATACGATAGGATAGGATAAGAGAGAGCGGGGGAGGGAGAGAGAACCTCCGGTTTATTTATTTAGGTATTTTTACTTTTTGTCCTATTTTACTTTTTGTACGACTTTACTTTCTGTACTACTTTTGCAGTACTTTCGTTCCTGTACTGTAAAAGGCTCCTTTCGAGACGCTTAACAAACACGAAAAATGGATGTTTCGTTACACGTGTCATGAAAATATTTTTATATTAGAAGTAAATTTCTTTGATTTTAATAAATGACGTCAAGTAGTTTCTTTCACTTAAAGAAACTATTTGTTTAAATAATTTGTTTGATTTAAAACAAAATTCTTTTGATTCAACAAAGTTACTAGTTTAAATAAAAGAAATAATTTCTTTAGAGTCAGTAATTTGAAATAAATTATTTTTTTGAATCAAAGAAAGATTTTCTTATAATCCACATCATTAATGCGCCACGCGATTGCGCAGGAGAAGAAACCTTTCAGAAATACATTCTTTTCGTGAACACGTGTTGTTAAATTTTTGTGTAAACGCGGACGCGGCCGGCTAGATAAAGTCTTGATAATCATTTAAATCGTTAAATTGTGTGAAAAAGACGAGGATGAAGAAGTGTAAGAATTTACAATTTACAAGAAATGTGAGAATTTACAAGAAATGTGAGAATTTACAGGAGTATGAGAATTAAGAGTGTGAGATTTACATGAGTGTGAGGATTTACAAGAAGTGTGAGATTTTAGAATTTTTATGAAAATTTAAGTTAAAAAGATTAAATTTATTCTGAATTTATTCAGAAATTATAATTTCTGTACACGAAATTGTGTACAGAAGTAACAAAAATTTACATAAAAGTGGGGTTAGATCGTGCAGAATAAAGTGTACATAAAGAAATATAAAAGGTCAAATCAAAAATTATATTTCTTTAATTTAAAGAAATTTTTCATTTGAAGCAATCAAATATTTTTTTAATTTAAAGAAATCTTTGCTTTGAAGCAACGAAATATTTCTTTAATTGAAAGAAATTTTCCGTTAAAATTAAAGAAATATTTCTTTAAATCAAATAAAAAAATTTAACAAAAAATTTCTTTAAATAAAAAAAATGTTTCTTTGACCTTACATATATCAAAACTAGGATTTCTGTGATTCAAAGAAAGTTTCTTTGATTCAAAGAAACGTTTTTCTGGGTTTTTTTTTTTCTTTTTTCACCTTATACACTTTTTATCTCTGGAAAAACTGGATGAGCATGTAAATCTGCTTGTATAACCAATTTTTTCAGAAGAAGAGAGTTGATGTTATCACATACGACGGGAGAAAATTATAAAACGAGCGATAAAAATCTTGCAAAGTGAAATAATCTTGCTTGCATCTCTTGAAATCCGTTGGCACATATCAGAAACTGAATGTCCCAAAGGTCTTCTGAAAAAAGGTCTGGACGTACTCTTGCGCAGGGCTATTTAAAAAGTGAAGCTATAGAAGCGTGTAAAGCTTTTTCACTCTGTTTTCTTTGAACCAGTGAAAGGAATACTCACGGTATACATCTAAAAGAACGCTTCTCTCTAAAGGGGGCATCAAATTAGTGTTAGAGGCCCTACATTTGTACGTCGTATTTAGGTGCTCCCTTTTTAGTTGAGGAACTGTTAGCTTATTGACCACGATCGTGAGGCCCGATTGTTCCAATCTTCCGGCTGTTTCCTTCCCATTCACCAGCCACGTAATAACTGGAGTCGGTTTTCCTACCAAAGTTAATTAGATAAGTAATATTAGTTTGGAGAAAATAATATTTTGTAATAAAGATGGACAAGAAGTTTTCCGCGAAGAAGAAGAAATTTAATTATAATTAAAGTGTTGGGTTTATCTTATCTCACCTCCTCGAACTTCGCAAACTAAGCCAAACTCAACCCCAACTCGATAGGGTCCGACGACGTTTTCTACTTCTACTCCCGAATTGTCGAAAATGAACAATTGATGTGGAGGAACTGAAAGAATTATGTCTCTTAATTAAAGTTTATCTTAAAAAGGTAGGATTATCTTCAATCGGATATCGTAAAATCGATACGAGTGGACTAATTAAAATCCCTTCAGTACCCATTTAAAGCTTCGAATCTGATTTTTTTTCTATTGTTTTACAGATTGGCCGAAGGAAAACCATCTCTCCAACATCGAATTATTTTATTCTGCTATAAGAGAAAAATATTTTTTTTCATTGGATAACTTCATAAACCGAATGAAAATTAGACCTGAACGTATATTTATACGTATCAATTTATACTTAAATAGTTTGTCTCTAAATAGTTTTGCATCCTCTGCCCGTGGTTTGTGAAAATTTTTTTTTCGAAGTCACCACGGCCAAACGAAATGATATATCGCTTTCAAACTTTGGAATATGGGAAATGAGACACTAAATTGCGTTCTAAAATTTAATTTGAGTAGTAATTTTGAAAAAAAATCCGATCCCTACCTTACCGACTTAGATTTTTTTTCAAAATTACTACTCAAATTAAATTTTAGAACGCAATTTAGTGTCTCATTTACCATATCCCAAAGTTTGAAAGCGATATACCATTTCGTTTGGCCGTGGTGACTTCGAAAAAAAATTTTCACAAACCACGGGCAGAGCATGCCCTTAACATATAAAAATAGTATAGAATTTAAAAACATTCCACGGTGGCCATGACATATCAGAGAAGTCAGGGAAATGTCAGGAAAAAAAAACTTTGTCAGAGAAAATAGAAATTGATATTTATGCTACGTTATTTTTTTCGCATTGCATATATAGATTTTATAGATTATTTAACAGCTTTTAGAAACTTTCCAAGGATTTCAAAGGATTATAAAGAATTTACAGGTATTCTTTTTGAGATTCTTTGGGTTTCTAATGATTTCAAGAGATTTTCAATAATTTTAAAAGATTTTAAGAGGTTTCTAGGAATTTAAAGGGATTACAAGAGATTTGTATAATATTAAAATGTTTTAGTGGAATTTTAAAGAACTCCATAATATTTTAAGAGATTTAAAAAAATTTTTGATTTTTTAAAGTAATTTTTTAAGAGATTTTAATGTTCTTCATGGAATTTTAAAGGATTTCATAAGATATTTACGTATTTTAAAGGATTTAAAAGTTTTTCATGGAATTATAAAGGATTCAAAGAAATTTTGAAGAGTTTTATAAAATTTTAAGGGATTATAAATATTCTCATAGAATTTTAAAGGGTTTTAAAAGGCTTGTAAGAATTTTAAGAAATTTTGATTTTTTAAAAGTGATTTCATTGAAATTTTAAAGATCTCAAGATTTTTATGATGTATAAACGACTTTGTAGAATTTCATGGAATTTCAAGGGGTTTTCAAGAATTTTAAGAAATCAACGTATTTTAAGTGATTTAAAAGTTTTTCGTGGAATTGTAAAGAATTTTAAGAAGCTTGTAAAAATTTAAAGAAATTTTAACATTTTTAAAATGATTTTAATGAATTTAAATATTCCTCGTGGAATTGAAAAAAATTTCAAAAATTATTTTTGATTTTTAAAGGATTTTGTGAGGTTTTTGTTTCCAAGAATTTTTATTTATTTTATTTTAGGGAATTTCCAGTTTCTCACTGAATTTTAAAGTATTTTACAAATCTTTTAAGAATTTTAAGAAATTTTGATTTTTTAAAAGTTATTTTATTGAAATTTTAAAGAATCTCATAGGATTTTTATGATTTATAAACGATTTTGTAGAATTTCATGGAATTTCAAGAGGTTTTCAAGAATTTTAAGAAATCTACGAATTTTAAGTGATTTAAAAGTTTTTTGTGGAATTGTAAAGAATTTTAAGAAGCTTGTAAAAATTTAAAGAAATTTTGACATTTTTAAAATGATTTTAATGAATTTAAATATTCCTCGTGGAATTGAAAAAAATGTCAAAAATTTTTTATGATTTTTAAAGGATTTTGTGAGCTTTTGTTTCCAAGAATTTTTATTTAAAGATCTTAATTTATTTTAGAGAATTTCAAGTTCCTCATTGAATTTTAAAGGATTTCACGAGATTTTTATGATTCGTAAAAGATTTTGTGAAGTTGTAAAGGATTTCATGGAATTTTAACAGATTTTAAAGAATTTATGATATTTTTATAGGATTTTAAATATTGTAGTGAAATTTTAAAGAATTTAAAGATTATTCTAGGATTTTCAAAAGATTTCAGCAAATTTTAAGGGACTTCAAAAAGTTTCCAATAATTTTAAAAGACATTGACGCATTTTAAGAGATATTAAAGTTCATCGTGGAATTTTGAAATATTTCAAGAGATTTCAAAAAAATTTTGTGGAATTTTGAAGGATTATAGGAAATTTTAAGAGATTTTTAGGAATTTAAAAAAATTTTGAAATTTTTTGTGAAATTTAAAGGTTTTGAACTGATTTTGATGAACTTTAAAACAATTTGTGAAAATTTAAGGGTTTTCATGACATATTAACAAATATGAAGGAATTTCATCGAATTTTAAAATGTTTCTAGAAATTTCAAGAAATTTCAAAGTTGTCATAAATTTGAGAGATTCTTACGAATTTTAAGTGTCTGAAGGTCAGGGAAAAGTAGGGAAATGTCAGGGAAACGAAAAAATTGAATCTTGTGGCCACCCTGGATTTAAATTCAATGAACTTACAATAAGAAAAGATTGAATTTAATTATAATTCATTTAATGTTTTGAAAATGAAGCCATTTAGATGATTTGAATACAATAAAACAAAGTTTTGTATCAATAAAAGATCTTACCGATCACAGTGAGATTCACTTGGAAATTTCGAGTCGGCGAGTTCTTAAAGTCTACCCGACATCGGTAAATGCCCTCGTCATCGAGTCGCACGGCTTCCAGAGAAAGCGTAGCTGGCTTCGTGACTGTTACGAAGTAAGCTCTGGATTTCACGTCATTGTTTTCCGACCAGTTGAGGGCTTTGTTGAAAGCTCTTCCACGTACGTCGAAGCTGCAAAAGAAAATCGTTGCATTTTATGGAAAAAGTAGCAAAAACTTTGCCTCGCTGCCTCTTTTCGCTTGGCTAAGGGAATCAGTCTTCATGAGAAACTTTCAAAATTCACTCAAATGTATTTTGTCCTATCTGAACAGGAAATTGATATATCATTCGATTTATTCACCTAGATTTATATTTATACCCCGGTTATTTCAGAGAAGACCCTATAACTTTAGCTTATATCTGCTTCAATTTTGAAGTTTGAACTCTTGTAAAAACGTTTTCGATTGAAAGTTGTTCTGCTTCATTTTATAGAATGATGTTATTTTGAATAATTGATCCATGTGTATGCGTTTAATTAAGAGTTAAAAGTTTTCATTTATATGTGTACACATATGAATATGACTCGACTTCCATTTTCTAAATGACAATTCTGTTCCGCACTTTTAAAAGCTGTGAACAAAAAGCTATTGAAATATGTTTCACAATTTGAAAACGTCTATCCTTCTGTTTGAAAAGTTCTGAAGCACATCTGTGTCTCTTTTGAGAGAGTGTGGAGTATCACAGATGCTTTTTTCCAGTGAAACTTGAATTTTTTCAGGGAAACGCATACAACATACAGGTGTATATATACTTATTTTAGGTCGCGACCTGAAATCTCGAGAGTAGAATCCATTGATCGTCGGTAACAAAAGGTCAAAGAATTGTAACTGTCTCTAAGTAGGGGCTGCATTTATCTTCTTCTCTTGCCTTTCAAGGAGATCCTACTTTGTTATTGATTGAGGTATATGAGATAGCAGGCAACTGCTTAAAGTTGTAGTATCATTGTTAACGACTCTTTTGTATGACATACATTCGCAAAACTTAATTACGGTTAGTTCCGACTTTGACAAATTGTAATTTCATGAGCTGAAAGTCAATCAGCTTTCAAAATTAAAAGAAGTTATTAAATTAGAATATAGAAATAGAATATAAGATTAATTATGATAAATCGCGTTTCCTATCTTTTTTAAAAAAATGATGTTACCAATATATCGAACGCATTGTTGTCGAAAACCTGATTGGTTTAGAAACTGCGCGAATTGTGTGAATGTATCGAATTTGAAAACAATCTTCGGACTATTTTTCTTTTCAAAAAGTTTATTAAGACAGAGAATACGAATTTTACAAATTTTATTGAAATTTTAGAAATATTAAAGGTTTTCACGGTATTTCAAGGAATTTTATGAAATTTATTCTGATTTTCAGAAATTTTAAGGGATTTTTCCAGTTATTGGGGTTTTATAGAGTCTAAAGAAATTTAAAGAATATAAAAATCTAATAAAGAGTTTTCATTGGATTTTCATCTGAAAATAAATAAATAAATAAATATAATAAATTCACGAGATTTTAAATCATTTTAAAGGACTTAACGATATTTTGTGTAGTTTTAAGTGATTTTAGAAACTTTAAAGCTGTTTCAAGAATTTTCACGAAGTTTTATTTAATTTTCAGATATTTTAAGGGATATTAAATAGTTTTAAGGACTTTTCAGATTCAAGGGATTTTACGAAATTTCATTGGATTTTTAGCTATTGTAAGAGATGATGGGATTTTGAGAAATCTTAAAAGATTTAACGATACACATGTTATGGAATTTTAAGTGATTTTAAAAACTTTTAAAGTATTTGAAGGGATTTCACAAAATTTCATTGGATTTTTAGATATTTTGAGAGTTTCTTAATGAGACTTAATGGGACTTTGAATAATTTTAAGGAATTTAAAACGATTTTACAAATTTATTTAGATTCCTAAAATTAGACTAGGAATTACAAATTTTTATATTTAAAAAATTAAAATCTCTGAATTATCTTGCATATACTTTTGAAATCCCTTAATTTTTTCAATCCCACATTTTTTGGGGGAAAATTATGAGATTTTAAAGGATTATAAAGTAATTTTAAGGAACTTAACTATATATTTTGTGGAATTTTAAGTAATTTGAGAAACTTTTAGAAATTTTACAAAATTTATTGAGATTTTAGAAATATTAAGTGATTTCACGATATTTCGAGGAATTTTGTGAAATTTTAAAGGATTTTACAATGTTTCATAGGATATTAAGTTATTTTAACGACTTAGGGGATTTCAAGGAATTTCAAGGGATTTCATGAAATTTTAAGTAATTTTATGGAATGGATGTTAAGTAATGTTAATGGATGTTAGGTTGAGTTAAATTATGTTAAGTTATGTTAATGGAAGTTATGTTAAGTTAAGTTAATATAAGTTATGTTAAGTTATGTTAATGGATGTTAATGGATGTTAAGTTATTTTAACGACTTAAGGGATTTTAAGGGATTTACGAGATTTCATTGTACTTTCAGGAATTTCAAGGGATTTCATGAAATTTTAAGTAATTTTATGAAATTTGATGATATTTTGGGAGATTTTAAGTAATTTTAAGCAAATTTAAGATATTTTATGAAATATCAAGTAATTTGAAGAACATTTATTTCCAAAAATTTTTAAGGATATGGTGAGATTATATTGGATTTTAAAGAATTTAACGAAATTTCATGGAATTTTGAGTAATTTTAAGAGATATAATGAGACTTTTTGAGAGTTTGAGTAATTTTAAGTAATTTTAAGTAATTTTACTATATATTTTGAGGAAGTTTTAGTAATTTGAGAAACTTTTAGACATTTTACGAAATTTCATTGAATTTTAAGGTATTTTAAGAGATTTAATGAGATTTCACGGAATCTTGAAAAATGTTAAGGAACTTAAAAGGGCTTTACGAAATTTATTGAGATTTTAGAAGTAATAAGTGATTCACGGTATTTCGAGGAATTTTATGAAATTTTAAAGGATTTTACGAAATTGCATAAAATTTTAAGTAATTTTCAGAGATTTTACAATGTTTCATAGAATATTAAGTCATTTTAACGATTTAAGGGATTTCAAGGAATTTACAAAATTTCACTGAATTTTCAGGAATTTCAAGGGATTTCATAGGATTTTAAGTAATTTTATGGGATTTGATGATATTTTGGGAGATTCTAAGTAATTTTAAGCAACTTTAAGATATTTTATGAGATATTAAGTAATTTGAAGAACATTTATTTTCAGAAATTTTAAAGTATTTGAGATTATATTGGATTTTCAAGAATTTTAAAGAATTTAACGAAATTTCATGGAATTTTGAGTAATTTTAAGAAATTTCATGATATTTCATGTGATTTTTAATAATTCACGATATTTTATGGGATATTTAGTAATTTTAAGGACTTTTAAGGAATTCAACGGATTTTATTTTATTGAATTTTCAAAAATTTTAAAAGATTAAGATTTCATGGGACTTTGAGTAAGTTTAAGTAATTTCAAAATAATTTCAAATGAATTTACGAAAATTAAAGGAATTTCACGATATTTTGAAAGGTATACATTTTAAGATGGGGATATCATGGGATTTTAATAATTTTATGGTATTCGATGATATTTTGGGAGATTCTAAGTAATTTTTTAAGCAACTTTAAGATATTTTATGAGATATTAAGTAATTGGAAGAACATTTATTTCTAGAAATTTTAAAGAATTTAGTTAGATTATATAGGATTTTCAAGAATTTTAAAGAATTTAACGAAATTTCATGGAATTTTGAGTAATTTTAAGAGATATAATGAGATTTTATGAGATTTTGAGTAATTTTAAGTAATTTTAACGAATTTCAACAGATTTTGAAAGATGTTAAAGAGATTTAAAAATATTATATTGGAATTTGACGAGATTTCATGGGATTGTCAGGAATTTTAAGGGATTTCATGAAATTTCATAGGATTTTAAATAACTTTAAGTGATTTGTCCATATTTTATGGAATTTTAAGTAATTCTAAGGGATTTTACACCATGTTTTATGGGATATTAAGTAATTTTAAAGACTTTGAATAGATCCAATAGGTTTTACAAAATTTCAGTGGATTTTCAGCAATTTTAAACGATTTAATGAGACTTTACAGGACTTTGTTTAATTTTAAGTAATTTTACCAAAAATAACAAGTAAATTTACGAAATTTAAAAGAATTTCACCAAATTTTGAAGGATTATAAAGGCATTTTAAGGAATTTTATAAAACTCATGAAAATTCCTAAAATTAGATAAAGAGTTACAAGATTTTATATTTTAAGAATTAAAAATTCTCAATTATTTTTTCTACTAGCTAAAATTATAATGCAGTAAATTATAATTTTTTCTACTAGTAACATTATAATGCATAAAAATAATGCATAAAAATGAATTAATAAAAATAAATTAATAAAAATGAATTAATCTGAAAGAGGATTTAAAAGCTCACTAAAAGATGTCATTTGATGTCTTTTTAAAAATAAAATGGACTTTTCAGCTTGTCAAAGAGAAATTGGTCCCTCCTATACACCGAAAAAATATTCATCTTTGAATAAAGCCGCAAGTTTGAAAGCCTGAAAAGAAAACGATGCATCTCAATCATAAGAGAGATTTTGCTCGGGAATAACAACTTTATAAAGAATCTACGATTTACGGATCGACAGACTGATTTTTCCAAGGAATGCAATATATCTCGTGTCAGTCGAGTCGACTTGACGAGAACGCGTTTAGTCACTACAAAACACGATTACATTTGCTCTGAATATCAAAGAAGGAAGACATTCAACTGGTAGGGGCTTTAAGCGCCTTTATTGTGTGTGGATGCATGCCTTTGTACACACAGGGAAAATCAAAGTGAGCTAGGGAAAAGCCGTTTGGAGAGGGTTGGGGGGGAGGTGAAAAAGCGAAGTGGAGGTATAAAAGAGGGAGAAAAGAGGGTTTGCTGAACGAGAGGGAGTGAACGTAATGAGAACTTTTTTTTTTCCTCGAGGCCACGTAAGTCGCACTTTTACGCAGGAAGCCTATCAAAAGGAAAAAGCAATTTCCCCACAAGAAAAAAACCTGAAGACGAGCCTTTCATAACTCATAAAAGCTCTTCACGTCGACAAGAAAAGCGTGCGAGTAATTCTCTCCGCTGTTTGGTAGCACTCCAAGTCTTTCTCGTCCCATTCGAGATTTTTCGAGTTCTCTCTTTTTTGGAAGTACAAATTTATATATACATATATATAATGTAGATATTTTCTATACACACTATTTTCTATTTTGTTATCAATTTCTATAACGATTTTATTATAATCGTTTTTTGCACACCTTTTGCTAGTAGGAAAAATAATTGAGAATTTTTAATTCTTGAAATATATAAAATCTTGTAATTATCTAATTTCAGGAATATTCATGAGTTTTTTTAAATTCCTTAAAATGCCTTTATTATGCGACAAAATTTGATGAAATGCCTTTGAATTTCGTAAATTTACTTGATATTTTTTGGTAAAATTACTTAAAATTAAACAGAGTCCTGTAAAGTCTCATTAAATCGTTTAAAATTGCTGAAAATTCACTGAAATTTTGTAAAACCTATTGGATCTATTCAAAGTCTTTAAAATTACTTAATATCCCATAAAACATGGTGTAAAATCCCTTAGAATTACTTAAAATTCCATAAAATATGGACAAATCCCTTAAAGTTATTTAAAATCGTATGAAATCCCTTAAAATTCCTGACAATCCCATGAAATCTCGTCAAATTCCCATATAATATCTTAAAATCCCTTTAACATCTTTCAAAATCTGTTGAAATTCCTTAAAATTACTTAAAATTACTCAAAATCTCATAAAATCTCATTATATCTCTTAACTAGCTGTGAAGTTGTATCAACTTTTGTGCTCATACAATGAGCACTTTGCTTCCTCATAGAGGAAGCATTAATTATTCTTTA
>CAJFCO010018318.1:0-18089 GCA_904066015.1 Synergus gifuensis
TTTCTCCTTCAATGCTCGACTCAAACGCATCAATTGCGTTCGATACCGATCCACTGTGATAGTTTCACTCGGTTTCAGCAGCTCATAATACACCACACCGAGCTGGTCCCACCAAATGCAGAGTATAACCTTGGCACCGTGAATATTCGGTCTGGGCGTAGATGTGGAGGCATGTCCGGGCATTCCCCATGATTTTCTGCGTTTGGGATTATCGTAGTGGACCCATTTTTCGTCGCCGGTTACAATGCGATGTAAAAAATCCTTCCGATTCTGTCTTTGAAGCAGCTGTTCACAAGAAAAGAAACGGCGTTCAACGTCTCTTGGCTTCAATTCATAAGGAACCCAATTTCCTTGCTTCTGAATTATTCCCATGGCTTTGAGGCGTTTTGAAATCGCTTGCTAAGTGACTCCTAATGATTCTGCTAATTCTTCTTGCGTTTGGCACGAGTCTTCAGCAAGTAATGCCTCCAGTTCAGAATCTTCGAAAATTTTTTCTCTTCCGCCGCCATGCCGGTCCTCTACATCAAAATCACCGCTTTTAAAGCGTTGAAATCACTCACGACACGTTCTTTTACTAAGAGCAGCGTCACCGTAAGCACTTTAGAGCATTCGATGAGCCTCAGCCGCAGTTTTCTTCAAATGAATGCAGAAAATCAACACTTCCCGCAAATGACGAGAATTTGGCTCGAAAACTGACATCTTCGATCGAGAATACACTTCTGATGCAAACACAATTTCACTAATATGGTGTTATCGTTATGTTGACAGATGTCCAAGCTTACTGTATGAAATTTTTTACCTGCCTATTTCAACCTACACTTACCGCTGCAGCCATCTATCGAAAAACGGCGGAAGCAAAGTTGTACACCTAATAATTCTATACCAAATTCTAATTCTAGACCAAATTCCAATTCTAGGCAAGATATCCCAAACTCACAATCGAAATCGCCATAATGTGGCTCAATTGTCAGCAGGACTACCTTGGTTGACCAATGGACATTCTATTTTCCGTCGACGGTATTATTCAATATTTCCCTTTTTAAAATAAATTTTCGGACTCACAGCTTAGGGTTTTTATCTTCGAACATTTCGGCGTGTGCGTTCACACGAAACGACCTTCGTGAAAATCCTTCGAACAAAGACCGCGAGAATTCTGGATGCGAATTCGAATCTCAAAACGAGTAAGCATCCCGAATTTATAAGGTAATCACCGGGTTCACGTGAAAAACATTTAGGGAAGCGTGTTGGGATATTGCCCTCATTCCTTCCGGTTCAACGCCAGCTATAGTTTTCTTGGGTGAATCTAGTGAGCGAACGCGAAGCGTGGGAGAGTTTAGTTAGCGAGAGTGAATTAAACTAAAGAACTAGAGTTGTTGAGTGCAACAACGTAAATTGAGAAAGTGTATGGCCCAATAGGGATAAAACGGATTAGCTTTCTGCCCTCCGCTTCATCCCTAATGGTAGTTTTAAGCTACATTAGGAGTAGGTGCGCGAAACGAACTGTATCGTTTCCAACTATTCTACCATTTCTATTTTATAATATTTAATCCTTAATCTTAAACCTTGTTAAAACTTTACAATCGATTGTCTTTATTATGGGTTTTAACTTTGGGGGTTTCAGAATATAAGTTCTGTTTATAAAATTACATTTGTTTTTCTCGATTTATTTCTCCCATAAGATGACAGCTTTTATCCTCGGATGAGGACAGGTGATCACGAATTGCCACATAAATAATTTAAAAGATCGATTCAATAATCTTGACTCAATCTTTTTCTTTTCTGTTATTCTCCGACTTGCCTTTAAATGATTCTTTATAAATTTTTTCCCGGACTTGTTTTCTAAAGAATTGTACTTATTGGTTCGTAACAACACCTAAAAAGATGTGATCGAGAAAAAAAGAAATAATGATTAAAAAAAAAGAAAATTGGCAGCCATCTTGAATTTTTTCAAAATTTTGTGTTTTCGTTGTCATCGCGTGCTTTCTAATAAATAAATCTGCCTTTTGTATAAATTTGACGAGATTTTGTTATCAATTGTGGAAATTGTAATTTTGGTTCAAATTGAGGGGTCCGCCATTTTGTAAATTTTTCAAAAAAAATTTTTCCGATTAGATGTGTTCTTATAACATAGTCTAAAAATCACAATTGCACAGAGCCAAAGGATTTCGGTGAAATATAAAAAAATACCTGCATTTGAAGTTGGACGGTACTTTTCCACATGTTAATTGCATAAGAAACTTTGTGTGCTTTGAGACACGTGTTAATATTAACCTAATTCGCTAAAATTTGGTGGAGAAGATTTTTTTGGTCATTCTAACCTACCCTATTGAGTACAACGATTCGCTTCAAGTACGTGTAAGCCGTCAAAGTGGCAACTCTGTAGAAAGAGACAACTTCTCTGCGGAGTATCTTTTGAACGGTAATAGCCTGAACCCTGAATTTTTTAAAATTTCTTTGTAATTAAAAAACAAAGAGAATGGCACCAGGAAAACTCAAAAAAAAAAATTTTAAGCAACATATTTAGTTTTTTATAAAACCACTTTTTTTCGCTTTTTTTCTCCGTTTCTTCCGATTATCTGAGCAACCGTACAAGATATCAAAAAAACAAGTACACCGTTGGATTCGGCATTAAAAAACGCATTGAAATAATATATTGCTTTTAATTGAAAAAATTTTTAAGAACCTTTTATCTCATGATTTGTGATTTTTCAAAAAAAATTTTGATTACAAAAAATCTCGAAAACCTGACGTGCTGGAGAGAAATAGAGGCCAGATTCGGATTCAGCACAAAAAACTACTCTGGAAATGACATATCTCATTCCATGAGCACATAGGTCACATTTCGTTGACCAGTGTAATCATTAACATGTCTAAATTGTTTTTATACTGAAGTTGCATACATTTAATCTCAACAATTTAGTATTTTGTCTCTAAGATATTTATGTGCTTCTAATGGTAAAGGTTTAGTCATAATGTCAGCTATATTTTCTTTGGTGTTAATCCATTAGACATTAACCTTTCCTGAATCTACACAGAATTTAATGTAATCACCATGGGTGTCAGCCATGTGTTTTCTAATAATGTAATCACCTGCTGATTTGTTGTCACACCAGATGCATATCGGAAACAAGGTTTTCCCTAAAATTTCTCTAGTAGTTTTGTCTATAGACATTAATTCTTGACACCCTTCACTCATTGCGAGATACTCTGCTTGACAAGTAGATAAGGTCACACAGGTTTGTTTTCTACTTCTCCATGCTATCGAATCACCGAACAATCTAATTATATATCCACTAGTCGAAGTGGAATCTTCCCAATCTCTAAAACTAGCATCTGTCATAGCTTCTAAAACTTCTGTTTTTCCTCTATATGTTAATCCTACATCTAGAGTGCCTCTAATATATCTAAAAACTCTTTTAACGTCTTTCCAGTCTTCTTTTGTTGGATTTACTTGTTTTCTAGACAGATAATTCACAATAAATGATATATCTGGTCTAGTTGCTCCAGATAGATACAATAAGCTACCTATAGCTTCTCGATAAGGTACATCTGAAATTTTCTCTTCTAACTGATTAATAGCATTGTCATCTACTTTTAAAGTTTGTCTCATCTTTACTTTTTTAGTTACCATTGGTGTACTTACTGGTTTACTTTCGTCTAAAGAAAACTTCTGCAAAATTCTTTCTATATATTCTTTTTGATTTATGTTCATGACTTTATTTTCTCTATCTCTAATTATTGTTAAACTTAAGTATTCTTTTGGTTCACCTAAATCTTTCATTTCAAAAGTTTTACTGAGTCTTCTTTTAATCTCTAATAGTTTGTTTTTATCATTACTGGCTATTAATATATCATCTACATATAAGACCAGTACTGCCATTTTACCTTCTTTTCTCCAAGTGAATAAGCAAGGTTCATATAAGTCACTCTCTAATTCCAGTTTGGTAGCCTCCTCAGAAAATATTTTGTTCCACTTCTTAGGACTGATATTCAATCCATAGATTGCTCTTTCTAATTTGCATACTTTGTTTCCTCTAGTTTCTGCATCACACTCTAAACCGTCTGGTATTTCCATATAAATTTCTTCCTCTAACATTCCATTTAAAAATGCCGTTTTCACATCCATCTGGCATATCTCTAAATAAAACTTATTTGAAATGGCTAATACTGCACTAACTACAGATAATCTTGATACAGGGGCATATGTCTCTTTTAACTCATAATAGTTCTTATCTTTGAAACCTCTAATAACCAATCTAGCTTTGAATTTATGTGAACCGTCTAAACCAATTTTATTTTTGAATATCCATCTAGAATCAATGATGTTCAATTTGCTTCCATCTGTCATTGATTTAGGTCTGTCTACAAGATTCCATACATTATTTTCTTTCATCGAATTAAGTTCTTCTCTAATAGGTTCTAACCATTCTAATTTATTCTCTGAAGATACTGCTTCTATGTAATTTGTTGGATCTTTATTAATCTTTGCTAATAAAGCAAGACTAATTTCATCTACCTATAAGTCTGTTTGATTTTGCTTCCTCATAGAGGAAGCTTTGTAGTGGTGACAAAATCCAGTTTCCTAAAAAAGGTTATTTTTGACATATTTCAAGGGCAATATATCTAACATGATGTCCTGAAAAATTGTCCGGATGTGTGTGTGTGTGTGTGTGTGTGTGTGTGTGTGTGTGTGTGTGTGTACGGATGTATGTCACGATCCAGCAATTTCTTGAAAACGCGTAGAGATAAATTGATGAAATTTTGCATAGTTATTTCATTATACACCTAGTTGAATTTCTTACAAGGATTTAAAAAATATTGAATTTTACCAGATTGGTGTACTTTTATAATTTTCATAAAATTTATTTTTTTACTATAACTTCTCAAATATTCAAAATTGACAGCTGATGTAAGGAAAATAAAGATTCCCGGTGTCGAGACGAATCGATTGACCTATATGATTGATGAATTTCATTAAGAAATAAGGATGTTATTGTTAATTGTATTTTAAAAAATTAATTTTTAACTATAACTTTTCAAATAACCAAAATTTTAAGTTGACGTAAGGAAAATAAATATTCTTTATGTCGAGACGAATCGATTGGTCTATAATATTATTTCATTTCATTGAAAAATAACAAAGTTACGGTTCTATTTAATTTTAAAAAATTAATTTTTCAACTATAACTTCTCAAATATTGAAAATTCATAGCTGATGTAAGGAAAATAAAGGTTCCTTGCGTCGAGACGAAACGATTGACCTATAAGATTAATGCATTTCATTGAAAAATAAGAAAATTGTGCTTTATTGTAATTTTTGAAAATGAATTTTTCGAATATAACTTCTCAAATAATCAAAATTTAATGCTGATGTAAAGAATACTTAATTCTTCCTCTATGAGGAAGCAAAGTGCTCATTGAATGAGCACAAAAGTTGATACAACTTCACAGCTAGTTCTTTTATTTGTTCAAATGGTCCTATGACCAGTTTGACATAGCAGTCATTCTCTAATTTATATTTTGCATTTCTTTGAGGTTGTGTCCGTTTCTTTTGTACAACCTCTTCTTTTTCTTTTTCCTCTAATTTTCTTTTTGGAGGTCTTCCTCTCTTCTTTTTCTCTGTGTTTTCTTTTTTTGTCTTCTAAGTTTTGCCCTTGACTATCTTTAGTATCTTTAGTATTCTTTTTAAATACCTTATGATATGTAAGTTTCTCATTGAATCTTACATGTCTTGACTCTAGATATTTTCCTGTACTTGGATGCCGTAAGACGTAGACGTGTATCCTATGACAATAGCTTTTATTGCTCTCTCAGAAAACTTGGTTTCTGTTATTGGTACTCTAGCGTATGCTACGCATCCAAATCTTCTAAGTTTATCTATGTGACATCTAGTATTAGAAGCAAAGGGCCTAGCCTAGCCGGGTAAGCATGTAAAATCTGCCCCCGCATGTATCAAGTCAAAATTGGTACCATACCTTGGCACCTATGAGTAACAAAATTCCTGCAAGTCTCAACCTTAAAAAATTATTTAAGTATTCAAACATTTTCTTTGAAGTTATGTTTTATAGTGACACCCACCATTTTTTTCATAAAAATTCGTTAAGAAGTCCTCTTTAGCATATATTTCTGTCAAATTTTTTTAAGTGGTGCAACCTAGTGAAAAAAAATAAAAATCATACTCGAGACACTGTGTAACTATGTAACTTTATGGCATACTTTACTGGCTGGCTATTTATTTCAGAAACAACCCTTTATCGTCTGTGTTTGGCTAGAAACGTTTTTGGAAAATCTAGAACTTATAAAATGTATACGAAATTATAAACAATACATTTTTCCTCGCCCCTCACAATACGGGGTGCTTTTTGACCGTGAGTCCCCTCGCCTCTCACAATACGGGGTGCTTTATGACCGTGAGTCCCCTCGCCTCTCACAAATCAAAAATTTTACTTTAATCCTCATCGCTGCTATTGTCAATCACTGGAATATGATTTTTGGTTTTAAATACATCGCTGAGTATTTGGGCTGGTTGTATAATCCTTGATAAATACCTTGCATGTGACACATAATACACGATGGCAGCAATGTGTGAACAGCAGCCAACAGTCCGCATGCCATTAGCACACTCACATGTATAGTGTGTTACGCCTGAAACTCCAACACTGTTAGGCTTGTACCTAATAAAACATCTGTATGTTTTTCGAGAAATGTGTCTTGATTGGACCTTGAATTTAAGCACATTGGTCTCTTCTTTCGCATACTCAACAACCAGTTTTCCATCCTTATCTAACATTTCTGCTAAATAAGATACAGCTTGAGAAAGCTGATATGATCCAGTGAAAAAGACCACTAAATCTCTTTCAGTCATTTCTGGAAAATCAAGTATTTCTTCTGAAGTGACAGCTTGAAAGGGAGTTTTTCGTCGAATCCACCGTTTTTCCTCTGCCTTAAGAGCTAGTGTATTTTGCACATCTTTTCGAGCATGCTTTCTTTCCGATATTTCATCTCTAGCTTCTACGTCAGATTGCAGCCTTTCACCATAAGTATTATTAAGAAATAATGCAATTCTAAAAAAGATACCAATTTTCGGTATTAACTTGTTGTCTATTTTGTGATCCAAAAGACGATACTTCTGTTTAAGAATACCATGAACAGCTTCTACTGGCCAACGTATTTTAGTCACAAAACGAGACTGGTTGGATTCTTCTGCTGTCAGTTGCTTTCTTTTACCTTTCAATGGAGGAATCAATACTTTAAAATTTTTATCTACCAAATCTTTTTTTACATCCCGAAAACCTCGATCAAGTACAAAGACATCATCTTTTTCCAAGAATTTGCATAAACCATTTGCATCTTCAATAATGGTTTTCAAGATTTCTGCATCATTGTGATTTGCAAGATACGGTCCAAGCATGTCCACTACATATCTATCAGTCGTACAAATGGTAAATGGCTTGCAAAGGGGAACTTTCTTTTGTCCAGAGAAAGACTTCCTTTGATATTCATTATTTGTACTCTTCTGATGTCGCGCATATGTACCATCGCAAATCAATAGTAAGTGATTATGAGCATCAAATAAATTCTTTGCAATTTCCGTCGTATGATTTTGAATGAGGTTAGCTCTATTAAAGGAATTTAAACCAAAACGACGTGGTAAAACGTCATTTTCAAATGACTTAACCATACTGGCAGAATAGTCTGAAATTATCTGCTCATTTTCTATATTCAGTATAGAAGCTAATATTTTGTTTGAATTTCCCGTACGTAGTTTGAAAAGGAATACAACGATAGCTTGGATCACAGATCGAGATTCACTATTTCGCATAGAAGTCATCATTTCCTTCAACTCCAGAAGATTTTCCCAAGATAAATCAGTGAAAACTTGCACTTGTTTTTCCGAAAGGCTAAATTCACCGATTTTGTCAAGCAGTGTTGAATCGCATTCGATGGAAACAGTTTCCTTCACTTTAGATAATTCTGACACGGTGAATCTTGTTGAGTTGGAATGCGTTTTCAAAAGCTTATTATCTTCTTCGTAAATTCGATTTTTTATCAGATGAGTTTTACAGCATCGATTTCCAGGTGGAATGAAAATTTTTTTCTTAATATAACATTGCGTGCGGGCTTCTGCAGGAATTACAGTTATATTATTGGAAGAAAAACAAAAACAGCAGCATTTGTTGGTAGCAACAGACCTCTGCATCGGAATTTCTACACATTCAATCTCAGAATCCGCTTGATTTGATTTTACTTTTACTTCAAATGTTGGGTCATTAGACGTGGATTCAAAAGCAGAAAGATCTATTACAGTTTCAGAATCAATGTTTTTGTCAGAATTATCGTTTCTATAAATAATGAGTCGAAATTTACAACATAAAATGTCACCTACAACTATTATTCGTTTAAGACAAGACGAAAAATCTTTTGCTTCATCGGTAGTATTCATTAACTTTTTTTTACCTCTCGTTTTTCTCAAAATTATATCACAGCCAGCACACACAAGCTTATTCAATGATGGAGCCATAATTGAGTAATAAGATCTTTATAAGTATCAAACTAAAAAAGTTTACTTTTCAACAAAGTAAGGAAGCACATAAACAAAAATCTGGAACAAAACAGTGGATAAATAAAAATATCGCACAAAAACAAATGAAAATCGCCAAGTGCAATGACACAAGAATGAAAATTACGATTAAGGAACGAATAAACAACAAAAAAGGATTCTTGCGATAATAGTAAAATCACAATGATTTGTACGACAACAGAAGTAATCTTCGCAATAAAGTGAAATAGTGTAAAGTATTTAAAAAACGGATACTAGTTAGTACTACGAATACGACAAATGAATATCGCAAAGTTAAATGGCACTAAAACGAAAATTATGTACAGAAAACAAATGAAGATGACAAGAGATTCTTGCGATAATAATAAAATCACAATGAGTTGTGAGATCATAGGTGTCTGCAGTAGAGTGAAACAGTGCACTAAGTAAAATCACAATAACAAACAAATGAATATCGTAAAGTGAAATGGCATAAGAACGACATAATTATGATCGGGAAAGAAATAAACTTGACAAGAAGACTCTTGTTATAATAATAAAAAAAAACTATAAACTGTAAAAATGTAAAAAGTGTCTTAACAGCACAATAAAACAATGGACTAATTGAAATCATGAACAAATGAGGTTGCAAAATGAAAAAGCGAGAGAAAGACAATAATTATTGACAATCGCAAAAGAATTTCGCGCTAATTCATTTTATTCTAATTTATAAACGGAGCACATATCTGTGAGGTCTCGCATCAAGTAAGTAAGAAGAAAGCACTGTTGTTCAACATATGTCTTATCATCCTGTTAAAAAGATCATAAAAGATCTTAAGGAATTTTCATGAAAAAAATGGGGGGTGTCACTAGAAAACATAACCTCATAAAAAAATTTTGAAAATTTCAAAAACCCGTATTGTGAGGGGCGTGGAAAAATGTATTGTTCATAATTTCGTATACATTTTATAAGTTCTAGATTTTCCAAAAACGTTTCTAGCCAAACACAGACGATAAATGGTTGTTTCTGAAAGAAATAGCCAGCCAGTAAAGTATGCCATAAAGGTACATAGTTACAAAGTGTCCTGAGTAGGATTTTTATTTTTTTTCACTAGGTTACACCACTTAAAAAAATTTGACAAAAATATATGTTAAAGAGGACTTCTTAAGGAATTTTTATGAAAAAAATGGTGGGTGTCACTATAAAACATAACCTCAAAGAAAATGTTTGAAAACTTAAAAAATTTTTTAAGACCTGTTATTTTCGTCCAAAAAATTTTTCAATTTTTTTCAAATCTTCTCATCGACCTCAATAACATATTTTTTTTTCATAAAAATCGGTTGAGCCGTTTATGAGAAAAACTACTGTTTTGATTTTTCTTTCCACCTCCATAACTCCTATAAAAATACGTTTTTAAGATTGAGACTTGCAGGATTTTTGTGACTCATAGGTGCCAATATATGGTACCAATTTGGACTTGATACATGTCGGGGCAGATTTTACATGCTTACCCGGCTAGGCCCTTTACTGAGTAGGACTTCATAGTTAATTGACTTGTTGGGAGTTCTATTGTACACATGTACGGCTGTTTCTACTGCCAATTCCCACATGCTTTTGGGGAACCCTGAGTCAAACATAAGTGCTCTAATTTTTTTCTGGCAAGGTTTTATTAAACCTTTCCGCAGTTCAATTATGCTGTGGTGTGTATGGAGGTGAGAAATCTGCTTCTGTTCCATCTCTCTCCTTTATCTCTGCGAATTTACCTCCTGTAAATTCAGTACCTTGATCCGATCTGATGTAACACTTTTTCATCTTTTCCTAATAGATTTCTAGCACTTCTTAAAAACCTCTCTAAATATTTACCTGATACATCTTTGGCTTTCATAGTATAGGCTCTAGTTAATCTGGTATAATCATCTACAAATACCGTGATAAATCTTTTCCCCCCTGGATGAGACACTGGTTTTATAGGTCCCATTGTGTCTGTATGTATTATTTGTAATGGTCTTGTAGCTCTAGTTCTTTTATCTCTAAATTTTAACTTTTCCGTTTTAGCCATTATACATACCTCACAATCTAACACTAAATCGTCTAATTTTGTCTTCTTTAATTTTTCATCTGTCTTTTGAAGCTTTTTCATATACTCTAACGATATGTGTCCCAATCTAACATGCCATAGCATAGATTCACTTAACTTTATATTCTCTAAATTGTTTGCTTCTAAAGGATTTGCTGTACAGATGTCTTTGTCTTGTCTGATGATTCTACTCTATCTAACTCTATTATCCTTCTACTAATTATTGATTGATCAAAATCTCACTCTATTGATGTTGTTTTCTTGTTTTCAGTAATTTTACTTCTATTTTGTGTCTCTATGTTGAGTAATACATCTATCTTCCTCCCAAATGCACACTCTGATTCATCTAACTTAGGCTCTAATCCACCTTTTATGAGTGAAATTGTATTTTCTCCCTCCAAATCTGTTATTACTTCTCTTAACTTTATATTTTCTTTTAATGGTTTACAAACAACCTCCGAAACTGTCAATTCTTCTTCTAAATCTTTAGTTTCTTCAGGTTGAGTCTGTATTTGTTGGGATTGCTTTAAATACTCTACTATTCTAGCTTTACATTGATAATTTTCTATCTCTAAGTCTATTCCGTTTTCTCTTTCCCTCTTAACTTCCATTTTAATCATCCAATTAGGTTTCTCATAAACCCCATCTAAAATAACTCTACCAGATTCTTTGTCAAAAATCGTTAGTTTTTCATCGTCTAATGAATGCCTAAGCCTGCCTCTGCAAATCGTCTTAAAGATATTAGGTTATCATTGACCTTGACTTTTGTTGACTCGATCTCTTGTTATTTTGTGTTTGTTAGCAACAAACTTCTTATTAATTTTGCTCTTGTTATCAACTCTATTCCAAACTCTATTTTGCCCTTTCTCCGGTTTTTGCACTCTAATGTTTTTATTTATGTTTTTGTTAACATACCTCAAATTTCTACCTCTACCTCTAGGTACTGAAATCCACTTTGCTGATGGACAATCATCTCCTTTGTGTTCTCTAATCTTTTGGCAATAATAGCAGAACCAAAGATTATCATCTAATAATGGACATTCCCTCTGTCTGTGTCCAAATTTGTTGCAACGGAAGCATTTAGCTTCTGTGTGCTGGTTGGAACTTGGGTTCTTTGTTGCCAGGTTCGCTCTATTTTCCTCTTTACTGTGTTCCTCTGCTTTCTTTTTTGCCTCTAACTGTGACAAAAATGATTTTATTTCTTCTAAACTCATTTCATTATGTTGTGTTTGCTTTCTAATTAAATTTACGAATCTAACTTCTGGAATTTTCCCTGATACTGCTTGATAGTAAGCAGTTCTTTTCTCTAATTCTGTTAAGGGTACTGTTTCCTCACAATTTTCATAAATTCTAATCAAAGAATCAAATCTCTCATTAAAATCTACAATCTTTTCTTTAGACTTTAATTTCAATTGATAGAGCCGTGTTCTCACAGATGAATGAGTAATATTGCTCTCATTCCTCTTATGTTCTCTTAACAATTTCAATATTTTTCTTGGCTCTTTTACCTCTAAAATCTTTTTGTGATATTCTTCATCTAAATGATTAATTATTATATCTCGAACCATGTTTTTCGTCTTTAAACATGTTTCTTCATCTAAATTATCAGGACATTTAGTATTATCGCCTACAACTAAAATTCTTGAATTACTCAATTCTGAATATAAATGATCTAACCAGATATTTAAATTGGTTTTTCTATTCAGAATATATTCTCTTTTGTAATTAAGTTTGATTATTTCTGAATATATTTCTGATTACATTTTCATTAAAATTGTTATTCTCTAAATTAGCAGACGGAACCAGATTTTGAATACTTTCGGTATTCTCAACGACCGAAGGGGTGGGACTAGAGTTTTGATTATTTACCTCTAAACTTCTAAGCTTAAATTTTTCGGCTTGTGCGTTAGCTTTCGCAGTTAGCCTAAGTGTGTTCAACACTTTGTCTGCTTCCTCTAAAACTTGTAGTAGCACGCTAGAAGTGCTTTCGATGTTAGTGCACGATGTGTTGTTACATCTTCTAGGTCTCGGTGTAGGTGTTTCTCTAATTATGTGGTCTTCTACCTCTGGAGGAACTGTGAAAAGATTAATGCAACTCTAATTAATCTAATGTTTTACAATAAAATCATTATCATCTCAGATCTGATGCTTCTACTTCTAATTTTGCTCTTTCACAGTCGAATTTTAAAATTCTTACTTCTAATATCTTCTAATTCATCTTGTACATCATCAGTCATACTAAATGATTCTTGTTCTTCGCTGTCCATCTTTTCTGTCAGGTCACAATTTTCTGGTGACCTTGACATTCCAGCATAAGTACTGTCCTCTAACATCTTATCAAGCTCATCCGTCAGCAACTCTATCTGTTCCTCCACGGTTGACTCCACACTCTTCACATTTTTCGTCTTTTTCATCTACCGATTTTAAAAGCAATTAGTTTTTGTGTATATATATTTTTGTTTTTATCTAGATTTTAAATCTAATAAATTCTAATATCTCTAATTTAATTTTCCTTTTCATAGAAAAATTCTTCTACTTCTATAAAATATACACTTTTAATAAAAACCAATGCTTAATTGCTTCTAAAAATATTTACAAGAACATCATTGCAAACATCTTTGAAACTGTTCTTTCTTTACACACATACTTACACCCACACATGCACGCCATCTCTTGTCACATCCCACGCACAGCTGATGGTAACGGTAAGGAAGTTATCAGGGTGATCATGTGCATGTGTTTAGCCATGCATATGCGCATCGAAAGGAACATAACCCTAATTCAAAATTTCACTGAACATCAGTTTCCTCTTGCCAGGGTACCGGAAGATACGGGTGTACTGTATTTATTTTAATTCACAATACTTTAAAGACTTTTAGAACCCTTTTAATTTAACACAATTCTTCTAATATATATTCTCTAATTTCAATAATCGATAATAAAATTTTAAGAATCAATTTATTCCACTTCTAAATTTCAACAATCTAAAATATTCTAGGAATCATTTATTCCACTTCTAAATTTTAACAATCTAAAATATTCCAGGAATTAATTTATTCCACTTCTAATTTTTTTCTATTAATTTTCATTCCATATCTATAATTAAATTTTTCAAACAAAATTTGTTTTTCATCTAAAAGAAAATTCTAATATAACCTCAAAATAAATTTTGTGTTACTTCTAACGTTTCTGAAAAGAAACCTGTTGAGTCGGCCATTGTGGAAACATGTCATTGCACGTTTCTTTGTTCCATGGCTATGACTCATCTTGAACGCGTCTATGCACGTTTTCAACTTACGTGATCACATTTCTAAAACTCTTCAAATATTATTAATGCATGTATAATTTTTAACATCCAACATCTAATTACTTGCATCTAACTACTTCCGGAAGCTTTTTCTAACTACAAATTCTATTCTACCTGCAGGATTTTAGAATATCTTTTAACTTACTTTATCCATAGTTAATCTCCACATTCGTCTAATAAATTTCCAATCCTCTTATTCGTCTAGTTTTGAAAAACTTCTATCTTCTTAGAATTCGTCTAGCTTCTATTTGCTCTGGTGCGTATCCTCTAATCTTTGTTCCTCTACGAGTAATCCTTTGCCGGCGTGGGCGTCTTGGTTAAGAATTCTCTTTTCCTTCTAAACACACTTTTAATCACAGAAAACGCACTTGAAACATGCTGAGTTCCATAACCTGTTGGACGGGTGTATTTTAGAAATAAAATTCTACACTGATTATCTCTGAAATAATCTTTATTAACTCCGCATCTAATTTTATGCAAGGCAGAGAAGCGTCTATGAGCATTATTATTGTACTTCTATATTGCTATACACACAACCATGTGTTGAGTTACTCTAGTTATTTCGCCATCTATCGGATGCTTAGATGAAGCTCTCTAAATCATATCGCTTACAAGTTGGCATTTCAAACATACTTGAATGTATTTTTGAATGTCTGTTTTCATATTTTCCTAAAAGAAATTTTGACGGATCCTGTTACAGGTTTTTGCGACTCCTTTGTGTCCTCCTATGGCTGACGAGTGAGCTTCTTGAATTAATTCATTATATTGTTTTTTTGTAGGATAATTTGTGATGCCCATACAAATTATTATTTTTGTATTTGAATCAGTGAATGTGCTGTTTAATAAGTCTAAAATTTGGTTCCAAGATATATGTTTGATTTGGTCAGTTCTGGCAATGATAATGGATTTTAATTTTAATTGGTTCGCTAATGAGTCTAAAGAGGATATTGATAATTTTATATTTTCTAAAGTTTCGTTTAAATTTTGACCTTCAATGGGAAGAGCTATATGGTATTGTTGTCCCTTTTTAAAATACTTAGCTAGTCCTTTTTCACGATTTATAAATTTAGGTAATTTTTCGCTTTTCGCAAGTGATCTAGATCCATTATCTTGAGAATCTTCTTTGGTAGAAAGAAAATATGCATAATTATCTTTTCGCGTGGCAGTTGATCACGAAATTCTATTATATTCCTTCCCAAGTGTTTCAATCTGGCTGATGAAATTTGGTGAGGTGGGGGTTCCGGTGGAGGCAAAGGAAAACTTCTTTCCTTTGAAACTGGATAGTTTTCGGGATTTTCTTGTTGGCTGTCTTCGGAATCTTCATCTTCTGTGGAAAGGTATTCAAATTTGAATTTGAATTTTCATCTTTCTCCATTTGGGTTGTCTTGTTTTTCTTCTTGTGTTCTTTTGTCTAAAATATTTGGAATAAATTCGAGATCAGAAAGGAATTCTTCGCCTGATTCTGATTCACTGTAAAATTTTTGTTTCTTCTTATTTTTCTTTGAGATATGACCTGTTTCTTCCTTTTTGGGTCTTCCTCTCCCTTCTTTGGCTGGAGGAGACTATATAAAATTTGGGTAGTGGTCTTTTTGGGGTCTGCCACGTTGTTTCTTTAAATTGGTCGGCTGAGGTTTTTTATTTTCTTTTGTTTTCTATATTCGTTTTTTGTTTTTCCTCTTTTACATGACTTCATGTTATCATGGAATTAAATTTTGATTCCTTTATTTTATTAGGAATTTCCATTTGATTTAGAATGATATTCACTTTGTCTTTTATTTCGTTGAATATTTCATAGATGGAAGGGTTTTTTTAACCTTCTTTACACTTGAGCTTGGCCTCAAGTTTAATCTTGAATATGAATTAGAATTTGATTTTGATCTAGATTTTGAACTTGAATTTGATCTAGAACTTGAATTTGATATAGAGCTTGAATTTGATCTAGAACTTGAATTTTATCTAGAACTTGAATTGGATCTAGAACTTGAATTTGATCTTGAACTTGAATTGGATCTAGAATTTGAATTTTATCTAGAACTTGAATTGGATCTACAATTAGAATTTGGTCTAGAATTTGAATTTGGTCTAGAATTAGAATTTGGTATAGAATTATTAGGTGTACAACTTCGCTTCCGCCGTTTTTCGATAGATGGCTGCAGCGGTAAGTGTCGGTTGAAATAGGCAGGTAAAAAATTTCATACAGTAAGCTTGGACATCTGTCAATATAACGATAGCACCACATTAGTGAATTTGTGATTGCATCAGAAGTGTATTCTCGATCGAAGATGTCAGTTTTCGAGCCAAATTCTCGTCATTTGCGGGAAGTGTTGATTTTCTGTTTTCATTTGAAGAAAACTGCGGCCGAGGCTCATCGAATGCTCTCAAGTGCTTACGGTGACGCTGTTCTTAGTGAAAGAACGTGTCGTGAGTTGTTTCAACGCTTTAAAAGCGGTGATTTTGATGCCGAGGACCGGCATGGCGGCGGAAGTGAAAAAATTTTCGAAGATTCCGAACTAGAGGCATTACTTGCTGAAGACTGGTGCCAAACGCAAGAAGAATTAGCAGAATCATTGGGAGTCACTCAATAAGCAATTTCGAAATGCCTCAAAGCCATGGGAATGATTCAGAAAAATGGGTCCACTACGATAATCCCAAACGCAGAAAATCATGGATAATGCCCGGACATGCCTCCACATCTACGCTCAGACCGAATATTCACGGTGCCAAGGTTATGCTCTGCATTTGGTGGGACCAGCTCGGTGTGGTGTATTATGAGCTGTTGAAACCGAGTGAAACTATCACAGGGGATCGGTATCGAACGCAATTGATGCGTTTGAGTCGAGCATTGAAGGAGAAACGGCCACAGTATCAAGAGAGACACGATAAAGTTATCCTGCATCATGACAATGCTCGGTTACATGTCGCAAAACCCGTCAAGACATACTTGGAAACCCTAAAATGGGAAGTCTTACCCCACCCACCGTACTCTCTAGACATTGCTGCTTCCGACTACCATTTTGTCGAAGGTTGATTTGTGAAGGTGGAACGGTGACACAACCTAGCTACAATTTTGTGGCCTTTTCCTCGCTGGTTTGGTCCAACTCCGTCTTTAGGGCGCAGTCGCCAGCAAGCGGGGAGAAGAAGGGGGGATGGCACTTCTATTGAAAAGGTTATCTAGTCTGGATTAGTCTCGTCTGGTCCTCTTCTGCTTCTTGGGACGAAACACGGCCGACAGCACCTTAGGTTTCAGATCCTCTGCCTCGGAGGAAGATGAAGGGGAATGGGCCCTTATGAATCTCAGATGCGGAGGTCCGGGATCGACGGCTGATGATAAGTGTGGTACTACTACCACACTGCGGATCAAGGGTACAATTTACCGCACCACGGGTCTTGGCTTCTCGGGGGAAAAATCCACTGACGATGCGTCGAGGCTTGGTACTCTGCTGGCTGGAGATTCTGGACGTTGGGGATGAGGTTCGTGGCCTTGAGGAAACACGTTGCGGTATTCCTGATGGTCATCGGTGTCTTTACTTGTCTCCTCACGAGTAGGCGGCGGTATCAAGATCGCGTGGCACAAGTAATCGCATATAGCGTCGAAGGAATCAAACTCCTCGTCGTTAGAGAGTGGGGGCAAGGGTAAATTCACCCGGGGAAGATTTGTTTTACTCCGGCCGAGAGTTTGTACACGATTTATGACTGTAGGCGCGGAGGCTAACGAGGTGTGGTTTGTGTTGGGTCTGCGTTCCGGAGACTCACTATCCTTCCAATGGTCTGTGGCCGAGTCGACTTGCGCCTGTGCCTTCCGACGGGCGTTCAGCCGACGAAGAGGATTTGGGCGATTTCTATGCCTTGTCATAATTACGTCCCCCACATCGCGCACAGCTCGTCATTGTCAGGCAGAAGACACACTCGGTGGGTAGAGGAAACGGGCATCCGACGATGGAAATCCCACTGTAATGACGCTTCTGGCAGAGGGGTTGAGGCATGGGTACGACACTAGTGGAAGGTAGCACTTGGGGGGTTCACTGAGACGCGAGGATTGAAATGTCGCGGAGCCGAAGTGGTGGACACCGACGGAACTGGTATGGGGGGAGTCACTTGTGGCTTCAACACTAGCACAGTCTCTAGAAGAGTCAGGGGTCACTGTTGCTGCTATCCTGGGCACTTC
>CAJFCO010018318.1:18489-34790 GCA_904066015.1 Synergus gifuensis
TGTCGACACGTGACGAAAGGCGCGCGCAACGCGGAACCAGGACCGAATTTATTATTTCAAAAAATACAAAACAGATTATATTTACTAAAAATTACGAACGAGTTGTGAAAAGGAAAGAAAACAAAAAAAACAAAGTGTGGACACGGCGGCGTGCGACAATTTGTTCCGATCAATGGCACATGGCTTAGCTGAGCAGCATTTCCACTCTTATGAAGAAGTTAAAGAATGGATCGATTCGTGGATCGCCTCAAAAGACACAAAGTTTTTTCGAGATGGTATCCGACAATTGCCCGAAAGATGGCAAAAAGTAGTGGCTAGTGACGGACAGTACTTTGAATCATAAACAGGTAATCACTTTTTCAGAATGAAGCATCAAATTTTCGAAAAATCGGCGGAAGCAAAGTTGTGCACCTAATAGAAATTGATCTTGAAGTCACGCTTGAACTTGATTGTAGTTTAGAAGTCGCATTTTGACTTAATTTTGTATTTGATTTAGAATTTAGATCTTTAAATATGGTGTGACGGGAAGTCATTTTTGATTAAAGAACTCCAAGTACCCAAGTTTAAATAGCGCTGAAACCAGATACTCAGTATTTGAATTAGAGAGTTTAGCCGTGGTATGGGCGATAAAAAATTTAGACCATATCTAGAAGGTTATAATTTCAAAGTCATGACTGATCACCAGGCTTTGAAGTCGTTTCAGAACCTGAAAATTCCAACAGGTCGGTTAGCTCGTTGGGCTTTGGAACTGTTGGAATATAATTATGAAATAATCTATAGGAAGGGTAGTTCAAACCACGTGCCAGATGCACTATTGAAAAGAAATAAGGCCGCGAAGCCCGTAACGTTCGCATTGGTAACTGGCATAGAGAAAACAACCCTGAACCTGAAGGACGAAACAGACGACTGGTACAAGACAAAAATCAGGCAGGTGATTAATAAACCTGAAGAAAACCAGAATTGGAGAGTGCGAAATGCACAATTGTACTTTTATAGGCCAGATCCATTGAAATCAAAAGTGCTTCCGGATTCAATCCCTTGAAAATTGGTGATACCGAAGAGGCTACATCGTCGCATACTGGAGGAGAACCATGATAGTCTGCAGGCAGGACACGTAGGGTCCGAAAAAACTTACGCGTGAATCGCGGAAAATTTTTTTTGGCCCGGTAGCAATTCTGAAACGTTAAAATACGTGAAACAATGTAAAATTTACCAGAGAATAAAAGCTAGTAATCATCCGAAAATAGGATTTATGGGAAAACGAATTGTCGAAGAGCCGTGGACATTCGTGAAAGCAGACATTTTGGTATTCGATGATAATTTCACCAAATGGGTAGAAATAATTCCGTTGCAAAAATCAAACGGATGTACAATAGAAACCGAGTGTCATAGGCATAATTTCGCATTGGGGAACACCAAGAATCTTGTTTACGGTCAACGGAACAGAATTTGTCAATAAGACAATGCGACACTTGGCAGAGAAATTTGTTATAAGATTTGCAACAACACCAAAATATTATTCTCAAGTAAACCCTACGGAAACGTACAATAGGACGATAAAACAGATTATCAAAACCTATATAGAAGGCGATCATGCGTCTTGGGATGAACATCTAGAAGATTTACAATTTACAATGAACACAAGCAAAAATGCTGCGACAGGTTTTTTTTACACCAGCGTTCTTAAACCTGGGCATGGAACTTCAACCGAATCAAACATTAAGATCGGAGATAGAAGAATCTGATGACATTGTGTTTCAAGAAGTCGACAAATGGACAGATCGTCTTAGAAGACTGCAAATTGTAAAGGAAGAGGTACAAAAAAACCTAGATAAAATGAACGATAGACAAGCGAAGTACTATTACTTAAGAAGAAGACTGGTAGAATTTAAGGTAGGAGATAAGGTTCTAAAACGCGCAAATAAGCTTTCGAATAAGGCGGATAAAAAAGCGGGAAAATTATTCGATAAATTCGACGGTACGTTCATTAATAAAAAGAAAATTTCTCCACCGGTCCACTAATTAAAAGTTACGAAGGATAGGAGCATAGGAACCTGGAATGTTAATAATATCAAGCGAGAAAATGAATAGTTAAAATTAGCACACGCAGTGACATAAGTAGGCATAATGACTTTGTACAACTTTATCCAACTCTCTGGCAGAGCGTTGACTTTTGAATACTTTTAGACGGAGCTGTTACAGGTCTCAAGATCAACTCAGGGAGAAGTCGGAGAGCAGGGAATGTTCATCGTTGGAGTCGGACAACTCGGTGTCAATATTTCGTTGTTAATTTTATTCTAACCTGAATCCAGGCCAACTCTACCTGTTTCATGAAACCTTTTGCAATAAAAAAGCTTATAAACATAGACATAACTTCGTGACACCTAACTTTGACAGGACTAAAGGGAAGGGAATACATATAGAGAAATTGGAATAAGGTTAGGGAGAATCTAAAGGAAATTTTAGAAATACGGGTAGAGTGTGGTGTTAAAAGGAATCGGGAGGCTAAGGATGTGGATGACATCCTGGAAGTGGATATAGATCCGGAGACGGTGCTTGGTTTTGAGACTGAGCTGAGCATATTAGAGACAGTTTCGGGTATGGACCCGAACTCCCACTGCGGGGTGGGGGTGTAACATGACTGTTACGTCATGCCCCCTCAGCGCCTGCGATTAGGTTCGTCACTGACCGGCCGGTGTACCCGAGGTTTGGCGGACTTTGCCGATTGTTCTCGGGGCCGACAGGCTGATCCAGCGGCTGCTCACTCGTTTCTGTGCTCCGCTGGAGAGAACTCTTTTCTGTCGTTTCGGTGGCTGTAGCCTTATTTTTCCGTCGACCAACCCGGTCTCCCGTTGTCGCTATTTCCTGCTTGAGTTTCGCACCCAGTTCCTGTACTGTGAGGACTTTTTGCCGCCTCGAGTTGTGCTGAGCTGGCCTAACTCGCCACCCACATCACCGTCGTCGCAGGCCAAACCCGAATCTCCGAGGGGTTGCTGATTAGCTGTTCATCGGTTCTCAATATCTTGATTGCACTTAGTGCTAATGTAAGTGGATAATAAACTGTTATTTACTGATTTTAATGGTTGTCTCTCGTTACATACCCGCACGGCCCGATTTTCTTCCACCATTCCGTGGATAATTCTAACCCAATTATATATTTATTAATTTACGACATTATATATAATTATTAATTTTTAAATTAGTAATATAATTGTAAAAATGCTTCAGTATGTAGGTAAGTAAACAATTTAGTATTGAATTAAACTAACTATTAAATTAACTATTAAATTAACTACCAAAATTTTTGTACTTAATGGCGCCACCGCGGCACTGTCTTCAAAAGTATAATTTCAGAATGTTGAGTACACTTTCTGTGTACAAACGCGACTTTCATTGTGGCAACACTGAATAGCGTTGGTGAAGTGCTTGTGTACAGTTATTGTTTTATGAAAAATATTTTCGATAAGAGTAAGAAAGTTTTTAATATGGCCTCATTAATTCAAAATAATTTAGATTTAAATGAACTATTGATCCAATGTGTTGGAGCACAACCATGTTTGTACGACAAACACTGAGAAGATTTCAAAGACAGTACGAAAAAGATGCGAGCTTGGAGCAAAGTGGCAGAACTTCTGACGAAAATATTGGGCTTCATTGTTCTTGGTGATTATATTACAAAATTATTTAAAAACATATTGTCGATTCACTTTTTTAGAGGGTATAATTTTCCTGTGCTGTATATTTGGAGCGTTATCCGTATATACGTGCCTTTTCCCCGTGTAATAATTCGGTATATAATTAATAAAATTGAAGCTTGCATTCATTGACAAAGGTGAATATTCAATACAAAAAAAAGTCAGTTAAAAATTGTTACCTTGTAATATGTCTGCTGTTCTGCCAAAAAATTCAGTTTTCACAACAACCATTTTGTTCATCATAATCGGGGTCGATTAAAACTAAAAAGGATGTGGAATAGGAACTGCCGGGGGAGGGAGCTGGAAATAACAAACACAATTAATAATCAAATGAAGAAATATATTTACCACAATTCAATGGGCTCCTGCCCGGAACAACAAAAACTAGTAGGCGCAACAGCGCAAAAACGACTTTAGTTAAATTGATAATTCGCGGCCCAGCAACAATCAAACTCCAGCGTACTGCACCTTAATCAGACCGGAGAAGATAGAGATGGGACTTTGCGCTGCTGACACGTCTGTCAGGTACGCTGTCTGAACAGAGAGCGAGGTGAACGACCGACGACTCAAAGCACCGCTGCTCACCGGATCGTGCCCCCGCCCCTACGCCTGTATGCAGGCAACCTAAGTAACAACCATGTTACACCCCCCCTCCATGTGGGAGTTTGGGTCCATGACCGAAACTTTCTTTAAAAACTCTAACTCCGTTTCCAAGTCCAAAATCTCTATTTCCTTTAAAGGGCTTCTAACATCCCATCTACTCTCAATTAATTTTTACTTCAACCTACAATACTTCTTGGAATTCTACATTTACTTTTTCCCAATTTGCTCTAATATATTTGCTTTTATAATATCTAGGACTCGTTAGCTTTTGTCTGTATCTATACGGTCTAACGTTACAAAAACTGTCGTGGAAAATATATAATTCTTTAGGAATTAATTTTACAAAATTGGCAATTTTTTGCCCCTATTCTATTGTTAGTTTCGTTGATACTTCTTTTTCTTTTATCACCATCCTTGGCTTTTTCCAACCTTGGTTCTTTCTGTCCTTCTTCAAACTTGGTTCTTTCTATCTTTCTCCAACCTTGGTTCCTTTCTTATTCTGAAACATTAAAAAACAAAACAAAAATTGATAGGGTCGGGAGTTCGAGTAATTCAGTCAATTTTATCTATTCCTTTTTTCCATTTGTTTAATGTTAGAGTGGAGTTCGTGAGACTTTTCAATAAATAACCCCTTTTGGGTCAATTTGTCTTTTAGAGCCACAGCTCTTGCTGAGCGTCTCTGACCCTCTTGGCCCTTTCCTCGAACGCCTTTTGCTGCTCTGTTTCCCGTCTCTGACGTTCCTGCGTACCCTCAAGCGGTACTCTTTCAGCTTGAATGCGATCTCGCATTCAAACATTTCGCGCGCGTGACGGTGCGGAGTGCGGACAGCAGGGGATCATCTCTCGGGGCACTCTCTGCCTGCGCGTTTCCAACCACTTCCAGGTCTTGCAGCGGTTCAAATGCTCTAGGAGTCTACTCGGCTCGCACGTTGTGGCACAGGTTGCACTATTAGTATTATACATCTGGAAAAAATAGCTTGTTTTTTCCGTCTTGGTTGGAGTATTTCAAGTCTTGGGTTTTTTCTTTGCGGTCTGAGTCAGAGTTTCGTATTGGAGTCTGTTGGAGTATCCAGTTAGAGTTTCAAGTTGGAGTGTCTACATTTACCTTAATTTTTTGCTCTCTCCCTTCCTTTAACGGTTATTTTTTACCTTAATTCATTATTCTTTACCGATTCTTTTTCTATTTGACTTTACTTTATTCTCTAGTAGTTCTTTTTCTACTTTAGTGTTATCTGTGCTTTTTTCCAAATTAAAATCATTGACATTCCAATTACCGATAACCTATCCCTTTAAATCTTTTAACTCATACATTGTTGGAGTGTTACGACCTGAGCGGAGGGTAGTTATTATAATAGGATAGGAAAAGGGAGGATGAGTTTGCTGATTATGTCTGGATGGTAAGGCCTGACTTTATTTTTATAGTGGGTACGTTGTCACTAGCAATCCTATGCGGATTGTGTTATTCAAATAAAATACCAAATTTCAATAATTATAATAGTTTATTATATAAGAAATATGATTGATACAAACTTGGTTGTTTAAAAACTTACACTACTTCTCAGTTTGAGAAGGCAAGAGAAGAAATTAGGGGTCGTCGCCTTCGTCTCTATATTCGGTGAACAGCGTCGAGATTCACACGCAGAGTTAGGGGTTGTCGCCTTCGTCTCTATATTCGGTGAACAGCGTCAAGATCCACACGCAGAGTTAGGTTGTTGGAATAAGGGTTGTGCTACTTCGTAGTGATCCACTTATTAGTCGATCGATACACGAACCGTATCTAAAAGATCCCGAGATCGAATCCACTCGTAAGTTCGTTTATTTAACTCAAACACGACTACCGTCTCTGAGAAGTATTAAATACTTCGCCCAAGAGCAAATATTAGCAAAATAAGTAGCAAATATTCGACTTATACGACAACCGCACCAACGCTTAGTCGAAGGAACTTTGTTCAATTTATCCGGAGACCGAAAACGTAGTAAAGAAACTGACCGCGATCCCTAGATGCTTCAAAGGACGGCTTGCCTAGTCCGACTGACTCGATACGAAGTTAACAGTGCTACTGCTTGAAACAAATGTGTCTCAGCTCTTAATCAGAGCAGCGTTTATATACTTAAAGAAAATGCATACGCCTTTCCACACCCAACACACCCACCACGCCCGATACACCCGATGTGATCATCTCATAAAATACGCCCGCCACGCCCGACCTTCTCATGTGGTTTGTCACGTTCAGTGTATTATTGTAAATCGGCACGTTTTGTTATGACTTATGACGAGTGGACATATTTGATGAGACGAATGAAACATCTTATTATAATTTTTGAGATAAAATGTCAATCAACGCGTAGCATGTTGGTATTTTCAATATAGGTGGAAAGTTATGAACAAAGTTCCTTGTACCAATGCTAAGGGTAATCTTTTCTTCTTTTCTTTTCTTGCCTTCTTAGGACTTAATGATCCTTAAATTATGATCCTTTATATCTACTGTATTTAGATTACTAACATATCTATCTACATGTGTAACATGTACACATGTACAAACACACGTTTATTATTTAGTTTCTTATAACATATATAAATTAATATAAGAATACGTGCTGATTAGAATACTATGGCCTGTGGTCAGCATGTCTGACTATACACAAAGTTATCACTTATATCATTGCGACGAACGTATTATCTTATTTAGGTTTCACTTACTCTTATTTTACCATCATTACTTAAGTATCTTTTGTATATAGTCAGGCATCTTCATAATTACATACTGCTATTTTATCGACTGTGGTCGTTACAATGTCTTATCATTGGTTCAGAATTACTATAATGAGCCTGTTAATATGACTAATTATCGCTTGATTACTTAGAGGCTCAATATGGTTTCATATGTCTAGGCGTTACAAATAAATTTAATATTACGGATGTAACATGGAGACAATTTCTTTTTAAATCTGAAAGTTCTTTCGTACTTATCAAAAAATTTACCAGCTTTACTTTCCGCTTTATTGGACAATTTATTGACTTTTTTAAGGACTCTATCCCCTACTTTAAATTCTTGCGGTCTCCTTCAAAGGTTATAGTATCCTGCCTGTCTCTTGTTCGCGTCATCTAAGTTCTTCTGAACTTCTTCCTTTAACACTTGAAAACTTCGCCACCTATCACTACATTTATCTACTTTCTGAAATTCTACCTCTTCGGTATCTTCGATCTCAGCCTTTAGGGATTGCTTTGCATGCAATTCCCTACCTAAGTTTATGAACGCTGGCATAAACCCTGTTGACGCGTTTTTACTCGAATTCATTGCGTATTTGATGTCTACTAAATATTCGTCCCATGACACGTGATCGTCATCTAAATACGCCTTGATCAACTGTTTGATCGAATTTTTCAGCTAACTTCCTGATAGTTGTGTTAACAAATTCCGTTCCGTTGTATGTTAACAATATCCTAGGCGTTGCCCAGTGCGATATTATTTTATTATAGAACTCCGTTTCTATTTCTTTACCATTCGCTTTTTTAATAGGGATTATCTCTACCCATTTAGAGAAATTATCGACTATCACCAGAATATATTGGTTTCTACGCTTTTTGGACAACGGTAACGGTCCCGTAATATCCGATGTGACCATTATCCATGGTTCCCCTACTATTTTTTTACCCATCATCCCTATTTTAGGTTTATTTCCCGGTGTAATTCTTTGACAAATTTTACAGTTCTTAACATAGTTTAATACTTCGGACTAACTTCCCGGCCAGAAATAGTTTTCCGATATTCTTGCGTACCTTTTCTCGGCCCCTAGGTGGCCTGCCTGCACATTGTCATGGTTTTCTAACAAAACCTGTTTTTCGTAATCTTTTAAGAATCACCAGTTTCCACGGATTGGAATCTGGTAAAAGTGTCGACTTAAGTGGGTCTGGTCTATAAAAATACAGTTGAGAATCTCTTATTCTCCAATTCTCGTTTTCCTTAGGATGCTTTAACACTTGCCTAACCTTGGTTTTATACCAACCATCGGTTTCCTTTTTTAAGTTTTCGAGCGTTTTTTCTATGCATGTCGCTAAAGTGCTGGCTAACGGTTTTTCAATTTCGTTTTTCCTCGAAAGTGCATCCGGCACGTGACTTGAACTACCTTTCCGATAGACTACTTCGTAATCGTACTTCATCATTCCAGAGCCCATCTGGCTACTCGACCTGTTGGGTTCTTCATGTTATGAAGCCATTCCAGAGCTTGATCAGTCAATACCCTGAAATGAAAGCCCTCCAAATAAGGTCTAAATTTCCTTATCGCCCAAATTACTGCTAAACACTCTAACTCTGTTGCCGAATATCTCGTTTCCGCTCCGCTTAAGCCCCTGCTTGCGTAAGCGACTATATGATACTTCCCGTTCCTAATTTGTGTTAACACTGCTCCTAACCCCGTAGTACTGGCGTCCGTTTCCAATTGAAAAGGTACTGTAACGTCTGGGGGTATTAAGATCGGATCCGACGTTAATACTTTCTTAATTGTCTCAAAGGCTTCTTCCTGATCTTTTCCCCACTCCCAGGCTTTACCATTCCTTAGTAACCTATTAAACGGTTCCACTATTTCTGCCAAACGTGGTATAAATTTACGATACCAACTCGACATTCCTATTAACCTTTCCAATTGTTTTACGTTTCATGGTGCCGAATATTCCAGAATTGGTTTAATTTTCTCTTCATCTATCTGTATACCTTTTTAATTTATCTTTAAAACCAAGTATTTCACCTCTGAGCAACCGAATTCGCACTTTTCCGGGCTGATTGTTAAACCTGCTTTGTTCACCCTATTCAATACTATCCCCAAGTATTTTAAATGCTCATCACAGCTATCCGTTGCGATAACTATATCGTCCAAGTAGCAAAATACCTGCGGTTTCAATTCGGGTGTTATTATTTTGTCCATTAGTCTCTGGAAACTTGCGGGAGCATTTGTCAATCCAAAAGGCATCCTCTAGAATTGATACATCCCCTTTCCAGGAACCATGAACGAAGTTAGAGGCTTGGACTCTTCCTCTAAGAGTATTTGCAGATATGCTAACTTGATATCTCCTTTAGATATATATTTCGCAGCTTTAAGAGCATCCTTGATCTCATCCATTAATGGTATAGGGTAACCATCCTTTTTAGTCACACTATTGACTTTCCTAAAATCCAAACAGAATATATATTTACCGTTAGGCCTTTTAATCATAACTAATGGGTTTGACCATTCTGACCATGCCGTCTCTATTATTCCTTGTTCCAACATTTTATAGATTTCCTCGCAAATCGCTTGTTTAACTATCGGGCTAACCTGATAAAATCTTTGCCTAATAGGCTTGTGCCCTTGCATATCTATATTATGCTTCGCTAGTTGCGTTGCCCTATACTCTTTCCCCACCTCAGGTTTAATTTTCTTTTTTCAAAATTCTTCCAACCTTCGCTGTTGGTTCTCATTTAATTCACAGATTCCTGACGCTCTTTCTTCAGCCTTTTTTTCCCATTCACAACGTTATTTCTTTTTTCGTTTAAGTAAGTTCTCATTTTTTACTTTTTCCTTTTTCTTATCTTTCCTAAGTATTGCCCTTTCTTTAAACTCTTGCCAACTATTTTCGCTTTGGCTTCCTATCTAATTTCTTATTTTATCTTGGGCTAATTCTACTTCCGTTAACTTCGGCACTTCCCTTCATCTTACGAGCGATTTTTTCCTTACTTTATTTTCCTCCTCTCTTAGTTCACTTGAACATTCAAACCGATTATTGTTTGGAATTTGGGGAACCTTTGGTGTGGAATTCAGATTTTGGGCTTTCTCTGCTACTATTGATACTTTGGAACTTATTGTTTTCCCCGAAATAGGTTCAGTTCTCGTTTCTCTAACTAATTCGGTTATTTTGTCGCTTTTTAAACTAACTTTGTGTCCGAATTTTATTTTCGGTTTAGGCTGTGGATTGAGTGACTCTCGATTTACACTGTCGATTTTAATCGGCTTTGGGAGGGTTGCCGGCTGAGACTCTATCTTGTATTTAATCAAAGGTTTATCTGGTAACCACCAGATTTCTTTTGTCGTAATCGAGTGTCATTCCCAATCCTTTAATCGTATCCGTACCTAATATGCCTACTGAATTTAATTCGGGAACTATTCTAACCAAAAGTCTTTTGTTTAGATTTCCTATTTCTACCGGAATTGAAACCTGTCCTGTAATTTTCTCATTTTCCCCATTCGCTACTATTAGGGTTCGTGAGACGGGTTCTGATATGAGAATTCCGTTTTCTTCTATTTTCTGTTTAAGATATTTCCCTTCGTATGTGTGAGTCGCGCCTGTGTCTACTAATAATATAATCCATTTTCCTTCAAATTTACTTATTAAGTGAAACCTTGTTTCACTTTTGCCATTGTTTTCCGAATCTAATTTTTCTGGCGCTCTGGCTCCAGGTTGTTTCTAACCCTTCGCCAGCCACTCTAGTTTCCCGAATTTCTATACCTATACCGGCAGTCTCTTGCCATGTGACAACGTTTGTCACACACATAACATCTAAAGACTTGCTTTCGCTCTCTAGGATTTCGCGTCGACCATAGTTTTCTCATTGGGGGTTCTGATACTATTGGGTCAGTTGTCGCTTTAGCTTTGGGTGCGTCGGGTTTATTAACCGACTCTATCGCTTTTATTTCGGGTTTGCTAATACTTCCCGATTCTATTTCGCTAATCTGTACCCTTGGTTCCTGGCTTCGTTCGTTTTGCCTATCTGTATTCTCTTCGCTTCGGTATTTTTCTCCTAGGTTCGCGTATCTCTGTCTATTCGGTTGCCGCTGCTGTATCGCGTTTCTAATTTCAAAATATTGATTCTGATTATTTTGACGTTTATCGTAGTATCTATCGCTTCATTTATTTTTTATATCTGTCCCAGTTAACACCTGACCTCTACTTTTCGATTTCAACCTTTCGGCTTCCCATTCTCTTCTAATTTCTAGAAGTTCTTCGAAAGATTGAAAATCATATCCCCTCATATACGTTTTATAAATCAAGTGCATGTTTTCATACGCTTTCCGCAATTCTCACTCTAACGGTTTCTTAGGGTTAAGCATACCAAACAACTTTCTTATCTCTGTGAGATATGAACCTCTTGATTTTATTTTTGGTTGCAAACTTTTATCTCTTAATGCGTCTCTTCTATAAACCTTTCATCTAGATACGCGTTTTTGAAACTTGAAAGAAAATCATCTAAATTACGCCTCGATCTTTTATTTACCACGAACCAATCCTTAGCTTCTTCCTTTAGTAACGCGTCTAAATTTTGTAATACGTCGCGATCATATACATAGTACCCTCTTTTAAACCTGACAATATCTTCTAAAAAATGGGCAGGGCTATCCACTTTATTATTATGAAATTTAAATGGCTAATCTGACATTATTTGGAATGGTATTTTTACAATACCATAAGGGTAATCTGTGGGTGGGAATGTGTCCCGCCGTTGGGGTGATTCCCTCTCTTGTCTTTCGTCTCTCTCGTCTCACATAGTCAAAGATCTACGCGCCGATCTTTCTCTCGCATACGATATACGAGATCTATTTATGCTTGGCTTATCCATGAATGGTTCTCTAACTTCGCTTTCCCAATTTTGCGTCGTTTCTCTCAAACATTCCGATCTTATGTTTTCTCTATTAGGGTTCCCTCTTATGGTTCTATTCTCATTATATTCTAATAATTGAACCAATTGCCTATCCTCTTCTTCCGCGTATTGATTATTTTCTTTTAAATTATCGTGTACTTTTTCATATTCTCTAATATAACGGTCCATCGCGTCCTTTGTTGCTTTCATTTCTTCTATTCTTTCGCGGGCCGAACCACCTATACCTCTCATTCGATAATAAATTTTTCCTACACCTTCCTTTATGGTGTCTAATGTTGTATTAGAGTCTAGGCTCTTTTCTTGCCTTGGTCTGTCAGAGTTTCTCTCTAGCGGTCTATGAGTACCTGTCAGAGTCTGAGTTGCAGTTCGAGTTTTAGGTCTTGCACCTAATTCTCTTGCCGCGTTAGAGTCTGGGAGTCCTGTGTAGTCCCACTCTAAAGTACGTGTTTTGGTATTTACAAACTCGTCTTCCCTATTCCTAAACGTTCCAAGTGTTAATTCCTCTTCATTGAGAGTAAAGCGATTTCCTACTTCCGAATTTCTATTTCGCGAAAAACCTCTAACTCGCGAACTACATCCTTTATTTACTAGAGGAATTCCCATATGCATCGGCGTTTCTAACCTCTCGACTTCCCTAGCTAACTCCTCTAGCCCCTCACATGTCACTTGGTCCGCTTCTATCCGCTCACTTTCCGCCATTTTGTTTTTCCCCTTACCGGACCTAAGAACCATTCCCCCAGACGCCATGCTAAACTGGATTCAAGACACTCACTTGATTCGATTTTCATTCAATTTTATTTGCCACATGGTAGGCAAAATTTTCCAAATTTTAATTTGAAATATTATTTCGACACTCAGGTATCCGAAATTTCGATCGAAATTGTCGAGGGACGTTTATTTTTAGAGATACCGCTCGGACTAGGCTATGAGTCACCCGCTTTGACCCTTTGAAACGCGCTTTCGCAGTCACCCTTCATTTCCACTTGTTTCACCGCGGTTTTCTATCACTATTTCAATTTTCTTGTTTCGAATTCTCGTTTTCCCTAACGAGCAACGCGAAACTATAATCCTCTAACGGTTTTTCCTATTTTTCAATTCCCTAAATTCTTATCCCTTTTGTGTTTCTATTCACTTTATTTTACCAGAGACACGCAGGAAAAAACTGTGCTTCCAAGGTTCCACCTTCATTTTTGCTTCAATAAATTTCTGAAAAGCGTATGCTTTTCATTCCAACAAATTCCTAAAAAGCGAAGAACATGTCGCGGGAAATCAAATTTCACAAGCACTAGAACACTTTCCATTTCTCTCCAATAATAGTTTCCACAAGAAAAAATTATAATTTTCAAACTTTATTTTCTTTAGCTACTTTCCACTCCTTCTGGCAGTTTTTAGAATTGTTGGTTAATTTTTATTGGGCGCCAAGTATAATCTGGGTCAATTAAAATTAAAAAGGATGGAGAATAGAAACTGCCGGGGGAGGGAGCTGGAAATAACCAACACAATTAATAATCAAATGAACAAATGTATTTACCACAATTCAATGGGCTCCTGCCCGGAAGAACAAAAACTAATAGACGCAACAGCGCAAAAACGGCTTTAGTTAAAATGATAATTCGCGGCCCAGCAACAATCAAACTCCAGCGCACTGCACCTTAATCAGGCCGAAGAAAAGAGAGACGGGACTTTGCGCTGCTGACACGTCTGTCAGGTACGCTCTCTGAACAGAGAGAGCGAGGTAGCCGACCGACGACTCACAGCACCGCTGCTTGCCGGCTCGTGCCACCGCCCCTACGCCTTTATGCAGGCAACCTAAGGAACAGCCATGTTACAACATATACTTACATTTGAAAACAAGTTAACTTTAGTTGTTCTTTTTTGTAGCTAAAGATGCACAGGCTCATTGGAAAACGTTGAGAAAAGAATTTTCAACGGAGCACAAAAAAGTTAGGAAAGTAATACCCTCCGAAGAAGCTGGTCGCGAAAATACTGTAGAATGCAAGTATTATTTTTTGATGCATTTTGTAGAACGCCACATTCTTCACAGGAGGTAAGAAATGACATATCTTATATATTATTGGTATGAGACCATTTATGTATATATACAAATGTTAATAATATCACAAATTGCATTTCAGATCTATGAGCAACTATAATAATGCATCATATGATAATGGTGACTCTTCTGCAATGGAAAATAAAGATGATTCCGATCTCGACCCAGGTATGACTTTGAATCAGATTTTCTTTTAATTTGTTTTTTTTCACATTCTATTTTTTGTTGAGTAGTTGTCAAGAGTAGTTATGCAAGTGGGGTACGGGGCCACTTATCCGTTGAGCAAGGTTCTGCTCCATGCTAAGTAACCCCCGGCCGGTGCCATATCTAGTCGGTAATGCAGATTTCTACCAATTGATGCCTTAAGTCGGTAATGCAGGTTTATGTCATATATTAAAGCTCGTTTAGTGTGTCAATAACCTACCTTATCGGCCGAGTGGCTTGGTAGTTCACCAAGCATGCGTTAGGATTTCAGCACATTTTCTACGCGTGCGCAGCTTGCAAAATGGGGCCAGCAGTGCATGTAGTGGGGACTGTGTGACTTACTGAAAATTATGTCATGCAGCCTAACGCATTTATAATAAATAATTTAGTTAATTAATTAATTCATAATTTATATACATCAATTGTTTTGTAAATCACTCATAATTATAAAAAACGATACATTATAAACATACAATATATTAATCGACTATTGGCATTGTGGGTTAAAGAGTGTATAATGCAAGAGCGCGTCCATTTCCCTTTCCATACCTCCGTATATCAAACCCTCAGAAATAGATTCCACCCTCGCATATGTACAAATAACTCAGCGATGACTCCGCTTCAGTCTTCATGTACAAATCACCACAAGTGATTTGTACATGAAGTACATGTACCATCTCTACTGCCAACGGCAGCGGTCTCCCTCTACGACCAGCGGCAGCGGTCCCCCTCCCATACTTACGTAAACAGACCCAACAAACACTTACCTGAAAGTTTGTGAAGATCGCACAGCATTGCGGTTTAAAGAGTGTGTAATACATGAGCGCGTCTATTTCCCTTTCCATACCTATGTACATCAAACAACCAGAAATAGATTCCACCCTTTCGTATTGTGACGTTGCAGATTTGCAACTCACAAATTAAATGATATTTTATATTAAATTTTAAAGAAATTCGAAACTATCGTGCTCTCATGAAGAGTATAATTCGGCACTCCTCTTCGTTTTATTTTATTATTTTATTTTACTGTTTCATTTTTATCTTATCACTTTTATTTTATGTAATTTATTATAATTTTTATTCAAAAGAAAACTGTCATAGTTTTAAAATTTATAGGATTGATTTATTTACGTTTTTGTTTATATTTTTTTTTGTTAAATTTCCTGATCTTGCGGTCCCGAGAGAAAGCCACCCAAGGCCCAGCCAGCTACTACATTACAGATTGATTTGGTTCATCAGAGTCTACATCTTCAGATCTTCAATATCATTAGTTTCCTGAAGGATCGTATTATCTCAATTATCTCATATTTCATCACCATCCCTCTTAACGTCCAAGACAGAGTTTTTAATTCTGCCAATAATGGACAGATGGATTGGTATTGGTCTTCCGAGTTCTACATATATTCCTGGCATGGATAGATCACGGCTGCTTTACCATAAAATTCTATGGTTAAGAATAGGTAATTTAGCCTAAAACATTTATCGCTTATCTCTATTTGTCTATGGATAGACATTTTCTGGCTTTTAATGCCATTTGTTATCTCTATGTATTTATCTGGAGCGTCGAAAGAATCAACCTTCATCAGCAATTTGAAGTAAGGATTCTATAAGTTCCACTCGATCCTTTAAACTATAGTCGGCCCTGAAATACATGAATGGTATTCGCATCTCACTCTATCTCACGCAAAGGAGTTTAGAGTCTATCTCCGTCGAAGGCGACTGATAAGGGACAATGAAGAAGACGAAGAAAGGACATCGGACGGACCAACGGCAAGCGACCCTTATCGGCTATCCTTCTCTCGACCATAGCAATTACGGAAATTAGTCTTACGCGCATCGACCCTTTCCACTAATCTAAAATTTCTCCAGCCTAACGAGCTAGCGTAAGGATTTGTATCGGTCTCTCACCTCTGTGAACTCTGAGTGACAACACGTAGCCCGAGTTTCTTTGTTTTGATTATAACTGTTATTTTGAAGTGTTGAATTTGTGAAATTTGCTGAATTTATCATCGTTGCTTTTCATCGATCTTTGAGGTAGGAATTTATTTCCTTTAATGATTTAGCCAAGATATTAGCACTTTCTCTAATATTTTCTAATATTTTATATTTTTTTTT
>CAJFCO010018318.1:46930-58561 GCA_904066015.1 Synergus gifuensis
TTTATCAAAGTACCCTGAAATAACCTTGTATGCATTCTTTGTAGCAAGATTGTACAAGTGAAGGGTTTAAAACAAATACTTAAATAATAATTAAAACTTTAAAAACATTTTCCTTGTAACAATTTTATATTTCTTGATTATAAGGATCTCCCAGGGATTTGTGCTCGAGTCTGACTTGTTTAATCTAATATTGCAACAATTCAAATTTGTTTTTCTTCAACAAATTATTTAAATTTCAATTTGACTACGATTGACAAAGGATTTGTGCTTGAGTCTGACTTGGCCAATCTGACGTCATTGAAATCCAAATTCTATCACTTCCTTTTCCAAAAATCTAAATAAAATAATGATTTGAGAAACGTCAAAATACATCTCTTATGTCGGATCATCTGTCTAGTTTAGTAACCGAACGATTATCAGGTATAAAAGTCACAATTTATTCAGATCATCTTAAAAACGAATATGGTGAATTCGTTTATAATCCAGATTCAAGCGTTAATTTAATTCATTCAGATAGACTAAAAGATTTCACTCTAATTAATCATTCAAAGATTAATATTTTCCTCAAAGCTATGTTCTCAACAACTGGAGTTGTATACATTCCCATATTAGATAAAGATATAGAATTTAACACAATCACAATAAAATTACCTCAATAGATAACCGGAATAGTAGGAAAAACTTTTTTAACAAGTTTAAATTTACCTATCCCAGAAAATCTAATCTAAACTGCAAAAATTACTGATAATGAGAATCAAAATACTTCTCATTTCACGGGCAATGCATCTCGTACCCTTAATGATGCTATGATGACACCTATGGCAGAATTTTTTGCGATTCAGGAAGGAATAATGAACATTCCAAAATATGACGGAATGAATACGCCCGTTAGAGATTTCATCCAAGATATAATCAATGGAGAATCAAGTGTACCCCCAAGTTACGAAAGACAATTTCTAAAAGCAATTTTATCCAAATTAACAGGGGTTTCAAGATATAGTATCCATGGCAAAGAGTTTCGTAGTGTAAACGAACTCATTAAACATCTTAAACAACGATTCGCACCTCGCAAAACATATTCATGGTATCTACATTAGTGCTTTTAAAATCAGGAGCTCAAGCAGCTCTTGAAGATCAATATGAAAATGTTAAGGAATTACTAGCCCCTCTCAACGATTGCGCTTTAGAAGCATTTAAACGTGGTTTACCTGATGGTATATCGATATTGGTAGAAGCGCGAAACCCAAAAGATTTAGATTCAGCGTTAAAAGTTGCGCTTGAATACGAAGCAAGTCAACAGATAAATTAACAACATTCTTCTAACTTTTATAGAGAATCAAGATTTTCTCAACCTAATTATTCAGGAGCAAGGGATCGAAGCCCTAGCCCTCATGTGCGTTTTACAACTACCCCAGACAATCATCAACTATCAGAGTCTAAACAAAGTCAAGCAGGAATAATAAAACGACCTTATTCACCAGGGCATAATTCAAATTCAAATAATGTCTCTCCTTGGTGGCTTAATTTTTACACTCAATTTCAAAATGCTTCCAAACAAAATTATGGAAGTTGAAGCTCAAATTATAATAGAAGTGGAACTAATACTCCACCACGATCTCAGTCTCCGAATTTATCAAATATGGAGAATTTAAACTTCAATTCCACGCGTAAGACAGACGCGACTACGAGTATGGAAAAAAAAGATCGTCAAACGAGTGTGAGTATCTTAATGAAACGCGAAAAGTCTTCCACACAAAACTCAGTCGAGAATCTCCAGTAGTAGAGTTTCGTTCCCCTGATTTTATAAAGTTAAAAGCTTTATTTTTGGTCGACACTAGAGCCGACATAAATATTATAAAACTGAATTCCTTAAATGAAAATTTTTTAGTCACTGAAAATAATACTATAGAAATCACAGGAATCACCCCAGATAGTATCTCCACTATGAGCACTATAGTACTAGAAATACAGGACGCAAAAGTAAATTTTCATTTCGTCTCATTAGATTTTCCGATAAGTACAAATGGAATGTTAGGACGAGAATATCTTCGTCAAGAAAGGGTAGAAATTTCATTTTGCACAACATCATGGTTACCCATTCAAACCCAGTTAAACCTATTGCATTTGTCGATATTGAATCAAAGGTAGCTAGAGAAAATATACCAGATTATAAAGAAATTACAAAAAGGGTCCAGTTCGAGTTAAATCTAGGACTAAACAGGTTATTCCAATAAACATATCAAACAACTTAAAAGAAGGGTATTTACCAATGATAACCTGTGAAGGAGTATTAATAGGAGGTGTAGTAACAAACAATGACGGAATATTATAACTTACCAGGATACGATTCAGACGAGTTTTCAGCAGATCTAGATTTCATATCTCCAGAAAATAAGACGGAAGCTATTCTCAAAGTTTAACAATTAAATCATTTAAATAAAGAAGAAAGAGAACACGTAATAGAAATAGTTAAAGAATATGCAAGTGTTTTTCATTTAACTGGAGAACCTTTAACCTCCACTCACATAGTTCATCATAAAATATACACTGCCGATGACGTTCCAATTCATGTTCGACCCTATCGATTTTCTCCAACTCAAAAAGAAGAAGCAAAGAAAGTCATCGACCGAATGTTAACCGAAGGAGCAATTAAACATTCAAAATCTCCATACAGAGCTCCTATGTCAATAATTCCAAAGAGTAGTAATTGACTTTCGATTATTAAACGAAAAAACCATTGGCGATGCCTATCCGCTTCCAAATATCACAGAGATTTTAGATCAACTAGGGAAAGCACAATATTTTACAGTTTTTGACCTCGCTAGTGGATTTCATCAAATAAAATTAGATCCTATAGGTAGATCTAAAACTGCATTTTATTCCTAAACGGTCACTACGAATATGTTAGAATGCCTATGGGCTTAAAAAATTCCCCAGCCACATTCCAGCGATTAATGGATCAGGTACTTCTAGGATTACAGGGTATTGATTTATTCGTTTATCTAGATGACATAGTAGTTTTTGCCGAAGATTTAGAAGAACATGGAAAGAAAGTTAGACGTCTTCTTAATATATTAAAGGAAGTAAATTTATCAATCCAACAAGAGAAAAGTGAATTTCTTTTCTAAGAAATAAGTTATCTAGGCCACATCATTATCTGGGATGGAGCAAAACCAGATCCTAAAAAAATCGAAGCAGTAAAGAAGTTTCCTAGACCACAAAACCCTAGAAATGTAAAACAGTTTTTGGGTCTAGCAGGATACTATAGGCGATTTATTCAAGATTTTGCAGCAAAAGCCAAACCTTTAACTAATCTTTTAAAGAAAGGGATAGAATTCAAGTGGGGTCCTGAAGAGGAGAAAAGTTTTAAAGAATTAAGACAAGCCCTTTGTGAAAGCCCTGTTTTGCAATATCCAGACTACAACAAACCGTTTACCATAACTACAGATGCCTCAGGTTATGCAATAGGAGCTGTATTGAGCCAGGAAAAAGATGGCATAGATCTACCCATAGCTTATTACTCGCATGTTTTAAACAGTGCTGAATGTAATTATACCACCACTGAAAAAGAATGTTTAGCTGTCTTATATCCCGTTCACCAATATCGATCATATATCTATGGAAAAAAATTCACACTTGTCAGCGATCATGAACCTTTAAAATGGATAGATTCAGTAAAAGATCCTTGTCAAAGATTGATTCGTTGGCGATTAAAACTAAGAGACTATGAGTACACTTTTAAATATAAGCCTGGAAAATTAAACACATAAGACAAAAACTGCTCTTTCCAAACCTTTCATAACCGAAAATCAAAAATCAGACAGTTATAAATCAACAATCGAAACTTCGTGCACTACAAGAACGAGTAAACCTTCCAAGAACTTGGATGAAAGTACAATTAGCAAACGGCTACTTCGTAGAAGAACAGAAAATAAACGAATTCAAAATCGTCCTAATTATAAAGAATCTCCTAATTATACTCAGAAGATAACAATGAATCCGATAATCCAGTACCTCCAATACTTCGGAAACATAGGAGTGTTCTGCCAAGGTTAGACATTCCATTAGCAGCCTATCCATCTCCTAATTTAACTAAAAGCGCTCCTGCGAAAGCTCCAGGATATTTTACTGAAATATTTTCAGAAGAAACAGCATCCGAAGAAGTTGCAACAAAAAGAGTTCAGGAAGGACCAATAATAATAGTGAGCCCTCTACAAAGTAGTAGTGAAGATAGATCATCGGAAAATGAAGATAATCAACAACAAGATAAAATATTAGGTGCGCAACTTTGCTTCCGCCGATTTTTTCCAAAATTTGAGGCTTTATTCTTAAAAAGTGATTACCTATTTATAATTCAAAGTACTGTCCGTTACTAGCCACTACTTTTTGCCATCTTTCGGGCAATTGTAGGATACCATGTCGAAAAAACGATGCGTCTTTTGAGGCGATCCACGAATCGATCCATTATTTGACTTCTTCATAAGCATGGAAATGCTGGTCAGCTAGGCCATGTGCAATCGATCAGAACGAATGGTACTCAGAAGGTGCAATGTCTGGAGAGTACGGCGAGTGGGGTAAAACTTCCCATTTTAGGGTTTCGAAGTATGTCTTGACGGGTTTTGCGATATGTGGCCGAGCATTGTCATGTTGCAGGATAACTTTATCGTGTCTCTCTGGGTACTGTGGCCGTTTCTCCTTCAATGCACGGCTCAAACGCATCAATTGCGTTCGATACCGGTCCCCTATGATGGTTTCACTCGGTTTCAAAAGCTCATAATACACCACTTTCTGCCACCGCCATGTCGGTCCTCAACATCAAAATCACCACTCTTAAAGCGTTGAAACTACTCTTGACACGTTCTTTCACTATGAGCAGCCTCACCGTAAACACTTGAGAGCATTCAGTGAGCCTTAGTCGTAGTTTTCTTCAAATGAAAGCAGAAAATTAACACTTCCCACAAATGACGAGAATTTGGCTCGAAAACTGACATCTCCGATTGAGAATACACTTCTGATGCAAACAAAAATTCACTAATGTGGTGCTGTCGTTATGTTGACAGATGTCCAAGCTTACTGTATGAAATTTTTGACCTGCCTATTTCAACCGGCACTTACCGCTGCAGTCATCTATCGGAGAACGGCGGAAGCAAAGTTACGCACCTAATAATAACTAGGGAAGAACTACAAAAATAATTCTGCCAGTTTAATGAATCTATAAAAGCTCACCAAGATTAGATAGAAAAAGAAGAATTTAACGAAGACGATAATACTAGAGTTCCTTCTAGAATTACTGCGGTATCAGAAGGTGAAGATGATCAAGAATTACTAAATGCAATAGAGGAACTTGAACCTGAAAGTGAAACAGAATTCACTCAGGGAATTAATTCAGTCATAAATTGGGCTGAAAATGAACTGCAAGAATTAGAAGCAAGAAACTTAAATAACAACGAACGAGAAATGAATGAAGAAAATTTCGACTCAAATTCCCCAACAACAAAAGTTGTTTCACCACAAAAATTATCCTCAGAACTAAAAAAGCGCACGAGTGTAACTTTTGCACCTCAACTAGATAGTCCTTCTACTCCTGATATGATGGAAACATTCTGTCCCTCAGCTTGTGGCGCACCTCAAGCTTTATCAACTCCTTATCAACTGTCTGGTGAAACAGGAATCTTGAAAGGCCCCTCAAAATTAAAAGAGAGTTATAAACCTCGACGAGTAGAATTAAATCACGAAGAATTGCCTTCAAGTTCGCATGTTAAGGATGATTATATGCATATGTCTGACCAAATGCGCACTAGTATCACTAGTATTTAGCCTTCACTCCCAGCGATACACACTCAACCCCTTAGTATGACTATTTCACCATATTTGGAAACAACCAATTATTCAACAGAAAGGAAAATAAAGATATGTTCCTGGAATATTTCCGGAATTGGAACTCTCATCAAAAATAATGGATTCGATTATATCAAGAAACAAGATGCAGATATAATTACATTACAAGAAATCAAATGTAATTATGACAAATTACCAGAAGAGGTAAAATTAAAAGAATATCATTACTATTACATGGATAGTATAAAGAAATGTTATTGCGGTATAGCTATACTTTCCAGAATCAAACCTATTAATATTTTATATAGTCTACAAAAGGATAATTTCGACAATGAAGGAAGAGTCATAACAGCAGAATATGAAAACTTCTTTTTAATCAACGTATACGCTCCATATGTTGGCATTGAGTTAAAGAATTTACCAAAGCGAATAAAATGTGATACTGTTTTCAGAGAATTTGTCAAAAATTTTAACATATTGAAACCTGTTATTATTTGCGGGGACTTAAACGTTGCTCATCAAGAAATAGATTTGGCTAATCCTGAACAAAATAGAAACAAAGCGGGTTTTACATTAGAAGAAAGAGGCGGAATGACTGATTTGTTATTAGAAGGTTTAACTGACTCTTTCGGATATTTATATCCATAGAAAACTAACATCTATTCATGTTGGCCGTATTCAAATAATTCTAGAGCCAAAAGCATTGGATAGAGATTGGACTACTTCCTAACATCTAAAAGAATACAAAATAAAATATATGAAAGCAGAATTAGAAACGATATTTATGGTGGCGACCATTGTCCAATCGAACTTTGGATTTGTCTAAATCATTCAGAAAAATCACAACAACTTAACAAACAACCTCTATTCGAAATAAAAAGTTGTAGAGAAAATTTAACTTATCTAAAAGAAAATTATGTACATTTTCTATCCTCTGATTGTGAATTCACCACCCCAATAGGAAGATTGTTGATAGACATCGGAGTCATTGACCCACAAGAATTAAAAGAAAAACGTCCAAAAATCGGTCAAGTTTTGATAACACCCAGAGGGCGATATAAAATATATACAGTAGTTATCAAGCGATATCATTTTAACATTTTACAGGAAGAAAATCTAAGAATCGGATTTCATAATTTACGGGAAACTTTAGAAACAGAAAATATAAATTCTTTCAGAATTTCAAATAAAGGAGACTTAGAAGAAGTCTTATCAAATGGTAAATTCTCAGACATTTTAAAAGAAACGTTTGAAAATAGTCCCATTAAAATCATAATGTGTTTTGGAAACATTAGAGTACCCCCAGAAGAAGATCGTGAACAAATAATAATAGAAAATCATGAAAGTAAAATAGGAGGACACAAAGGAATCAACAAAACATACATAAGGATACGTGAACGATTTCTATGGCCAGGAATCAAGGAACAAGTTACAGATTTTGTACGAAGATGCGGTACTTGTTAAGAACAAAAAATCATCCGAGCCAAAACTCACGAATCCATGATTATAACAGACACGCCTATAGATTCCTTCGATAAAGTGTCATTAGACACTGTTGGACCATTCCCTATCACACCTGATGGAAATCGACACATTCTCACCATTCAAGATAATCTTACAAAATATTGTATAGCAGTACGTATACCAAACATAACTGCAACAACAATAGCACATGCTTTAGCTAAAAATTTAATTAATCAATATGGCGCTACAAAAGCCATATTGACAGATCGAGGAAGTGCTTTTACAAGCACTCTGTAGAGAAAGTTATTCAAAATATTCGGAATCAAACAGATAACAACATCTGGATACAGAACTCAATCAAATGGAGCCTTGAAACGCAGCCATGCGGTATTGGTGGATTATGTAAGGTCATATGCAAATAATTATTATGACTGGGATAGGCTATTACCTTTTGCAATGTTTTCGTATAATACCTCAATTCATGAAGCAACAAAGTTTACACCTTTCGAATTAATCTTTGGAAAAACAGCGCGAACCCCTAGTTCATTTCCTTTATATGAAAAATTAGAAACTTATGGATCTTATTCAAAGGAGCTAGTAATGAGATTAACGGAAATTAAAAACATCGCGTCAAGAAATTTAATAAATGCAAAATATAAATCTAAAGAAATTTACGATCAAAAATTATATTCATTCCCTGGAAAAATTGAAGATAGCGTTTAGGTAAAAAGAGAAGCAAAAACTAATAAACTAGATAGTAAAAGTCATGGACCCTATAAAATAATAGACATATTAGATAAACATAACGCAATCTTAGAAACTCCAGACGGGAAACGGTTTCAAATCCATTTAGATAAATTAAAACTTGCCTATGTGTAACTCTTAAAATTATTATTTTCAGCCTCCTCCTGAAAAACATGGCTGAATCCATCATTCTCACTAAACTTCCCCTGGGTCAAATCTACCTCACATCATGCAAACCAAAAGGCGAACCCGAGGACCCAAAATTCGCGAAAGGACCTTTAGAAGAATTAACTGCCGGAAATGATTTTATTTATAGTTTGTACCGTACCGAAGGACCCTCCCATGATCGAAAATTTTTTGTAAAATGCGTTGTAGAGGACACTAAACGCGGAAATGTATTTGTTCGGATTAGTGATGGAGAAAATAGAATCAGATTAGCCGAGCATGCAGCGGCTAGTAAATATTAAAAGATTTAGAAGGGATGTATTTCTTTAGTGAAGAAGAAAATATAGATCAAGAAACCGAAGAGAAGTACGTGATATGTATAGACAACGAGTCTAGGGTTTTAATTAAACTGTACAAGTGGGAAAATTGCTGCGAGTATAGTTATTTAAGGGGAAACACTATGTGGGTTTGCAATAAACAAATAAAAAGAAATAAGAGTATTTTTGAAAAAACAGAACAGAATGAAGTCACAGAAGATGACTTCTGGGGTCCCCCAGAAGGGTTCAATAGCTCCAATTTAGTATACGAGGGTGGTGTGAAAAGTTTCCGACCTCAACATGAAGATGACAGCATTCGTCAATGAAAGCTAGTGAATGTAGTTGTGCATCCTTGACAGTTCCTCACTAAAGTTGTAGCCACTTTGGATGCGCAGTTTTTAGTTGACAGTCGTTTGAGTGAGTCGATGTGAGTGTTTTTGTGAAAATGGAAAAAATTGAGTATCGAGCTGTCATTAATTATTTGTTTTTGAAAGGCAATACGCCTATGCAAATCAAAGTTGAGTTGGACACTGTGTATGGGGACAATGCTCCATCATTTACAACAGTGAAATTTTGGGCAGCTGAATTTAAACGTGGCCGTAATAGCTTGGGAGACGATGAACGTTCGGGACGTCCAAAAACTGCAACTACTGACGATAACATCGCTAAAGTTCATCAAATGGTGCTAGACGACCGCCGAATTAAGGTGAGAGAGATAGCAGAGGTTATGAAAATGTTCAAAGAACGTGTTTGTCACATATTAAATCAAGATTTAGGCATGAAAAAGCTGTCCGCGCGCTGGGTGCCGCGTTTGCTCACGTTAGACCAAAAACATGTTCGAATGAACATTTTCAACGCTCTGTTGGTGCAGTTAAGGCACAATAAATCCGAGTTTTAGCGCCGATTAATTACTGTAAATGAAACTTGGATACACCATTATACGCCCGAAACAAAAATACAGTCAAAACAATGGACTGAAAAGGGGGAAACGGCTCCAAAAAAAGCAAAAACTGTTTTTTCTGCTGGGAAAGTGATGGCGACTGTTTTTTGGGATAGTCATGGAGTTATCGTAATAGATTATCTTCAAATAGGAAAAAAAATTACAGGTGTATACTACGCATCATTACTTGACAAACTGAAGGCAGAAATTTCAAAAAAATGGCCACATTTGCAGAAAAAGAAAATCCTGTTTCACCAAGACAACGCGCCGTCTCACACCTCAGCGGTCGCCACGGCGAAAATCCATGAATTACGGTTTGAACTGCTTGACCATCCGCCATACTCACCAGATCTAGCCCCAAGCGACTTCTTTTTGTTCCCTCAACTAAAAAATGCCCTCGGAGGACAGAGGTTTTCTTCAAATGAGGAGGCAATCACCTTCGTGAACAATTATTTTACAGAGAAAAACGCCGAGTACTATTTGGATGGGTTAGGGAGATGGGAGCATCGCTGGGAGAAGTGTGTTGAGTTACAAGGAGACTATGTAGAAAAATAAAAAAAAAATAAGAAAAAATGTTTCGTATCATTGTTAGGTCGGAAATTTTTCAGACCACCTTCGTATTTATAAAGACCAAATTGAAATTCTGTTTATTTACATGTACACATATATATGTACATTTAATTTGTTTTATAATTATATATGTTTAACCAATCAACTATTTACATTATTAATTATTTAAATTAATCCCTACATTATATTATATTATTATCTTGAAATACAACATAAAATTAATGATTTAAAACGGAAGTTTTTTTTTTTTATTAATAAAGAAGGACGAAAGAAAAGAAGGGAGAGGAGATGGAGGTTGCCTTCTTCTTTCCTCTTTCTATATTTCGTCACCTTAAAAACTATTTATGTCATAAACAAAAACTTTGTTATAGAACATCATATATCACCTATAATAATAATGTATTAATCATTATAAATTAAATAAACCTTTAACGAAGAAAGACGAAAGAAAAGAAGGTAGAGAATATGGAGGTTGCCTTCTTCTTTCCTCTTTCTACATTTTTTGGCAGATAAATAAAGGAATTAAAATAATATAATCTTATAATTAGTATTAACGTATTTTTCAATGTTCAGATGGAATTGATGAATCTATTCCCAACAAGGTGGAAATGGACGCTGTTTTTACTACTTTCATTCACCAAAGGAAGCCTTGTCTTATACGAGATTCAATCCCTAACAGACAACTCTGGCATCTACTACGAGAAGATGGAATCATTACGACTGACGCAAACATACTGGAGAATTGTAATCTACTTGGATATTGGAAACTTCAGTCGCCAATTTCACTATAAGGATATTCAACAAGATATCAGCAGCACCTACCGAACCTGTTTCCAGAAAACTCCAATGACAGAAGATTGTCGGGACACGACAAAAGTTGTTACAATAACAACTAAACTCAAAAGGATTCAATCAGAACATGAACATTTACAAAGAATACTTGAAGAAATTCAATATTATAATCCAGAAATTAGTACTCCACCTAGAACTATAAAGAAGAGAAGAGCTCCAATACTTGGATTCATAGGATCAATCTTAGGACCTGTAGTCGGATTACTCACATCAGAAGATGATGAAGAATACACAAACTCCATTAACGAACTTCATGATAGACAAAATAACTTGAGTAGAATAATTAGACAACAAACTCACATCGTTCGTGCTGAATTTCAACATATCAATGAAGAAATGCACTCTAAAAATTTAGAAATTCAAAAAATCCAAACAATTCTTAATGAAACTATATAGAATATACAAATATGCGAAAAGACATGGAACAATGAATTATACTATAGATCCTTGAAACAATGGGCAGCAAAAGTGGAAGACCAATGCGATCATTTATATATTACTTTAGTACAATTTACTAAAATAGTATTAAGTGCCCTAGAAAAGAAAGTGCATCCAGCATTGATTTCTAATAATCTTCTTCAACACATCATAACTGAAATACATACCGAAGCAGCAAATTATGAATTTCCCGTACCCAGTAAATATATGAAAGCAGAAGATTTACACCAAATAAGAAAAGCTGATGTTGCCTACTATTCTAAAAGGTTATTAGTATCTATAGATATTCCACTTCTTGAAAGA
>CAJFCO010018318.1:83561-93902 GCA_904066015.1 Synergus gifuensis
TTGGAATTTTTTTATGTCCTTCGAAAACTTGAAATTTCGAAAAAATTCCCAAAGATTGTTATTGTAAACACCTGGTGCACGATCCGTTGCACCCCGATTATCGGGTCACCAGTTGAAGTTTTATATATCCTTTTAAAACTTTGAATTTTAAAAAAATTCCGGAAGATTGTTATTCTAGCATCCTGGTTCGCAACCTGGTGCATCCCGGTCATCGGTTCACCATTGAAATTTTTTTATGTCCTTCGATAACTTCGAATTTAAGAAAAATTCCGGAAGTTTGCTATTCTAACCACATGGTGCGCGACCCTATGCACCCCGGTCGGTGATTGACAATTTTAGTTGTTTTTCTAACTACCTAGTGCACCCCGATTGTTTATTTTAAACACCTGGTGAACGATCTGTTACACCTCGATCATCGGGTCACCAGTTCAAATTTTTTATATCCTTTTAAAACTTTAAATTTTAAAAAAATTCCGGAAGATTGATATTCTAACCTTCTGGTTCGCGATCTGGTGCATCCCTGTCATCGGTTCACCATTGAAATTTTTTTATGTCCTTCGAAAACTTGGAATTTAAAATAAATTCCCGAAGATTGTTATTCTAAACACCGGGTGCGCGACCTTGTGCATACCGGTTATCTGGTTACCATTTGGTGCTTTGAACAATCTTAAAAAGCTTGAAATTTCCAACAAATTCCAGAAGATTGTTGTTCTAAACAACTGGTGGGCATCATGGTGCACCCTGGTCAGTGGTGCACCATTTTAGATTTTTTTTCTAATTGTAAGTACTTGAATTAGGAAGACTGTAATGATTGTATCAGAATTCTGAGGAATTTACAGTACATAATTATTTAATGATAAGAATTATTTATGATAAGATAATTATGATAAGAATTCAGGAGAGTTCTACAGAATTCAAAGAACGCATGCATTTTAAGTAATGTAATTAACTCGTCCAGCAATGGTTTCTAATTTGGTTGTTAAGGAAAAGATTCTTATGAATTTTCGAATCTCGTTTAAGTGTGAAGTTGCACCAAAGATTCAAAGCCTCCTACAAAAATAAACGCAGGGGAATTATACAATCTGAACTTGTATTCTCACACACTCTCAGCGATGGCATATGGACTGTCGGCTATCTAATGCACTGTTTTGATTGTTTTATCTTTAAATGCTAATTACTCGTTAATTAAGCATTTAATCCAATTTTTTTATTGATCATTTTCTATTCAGTTTCTAATTTGATAATGACCCCACGCCAGGGTATCTGTAATTCTTGGCAATAAGTATCGCTTGTCATCGAATGGGCTTAAGGCAACCTTTAACGGTTTAACAGTTTCAACTTTGTGAAGTCGAGATCTAATAGTATACTGTGTTCTCGAATGTTCAGGGTAGAATAGTAAATCACTATGAATGTCATGCAGTTCTTTCGGGTAATCTAAGTCTACTTCTAGAATATATCCTACCGGTGCATCATCTGCAATACTAAAATTGAAATTACTGTCTACTTTGGGCACCCATTCGAAACCACCAAATGGTAGCGCTTGGACCATGCCCCAACCGAATAGGGTATTTGCATCCAAGTATATTAGGTAACTTGTGTCCTCATTTTCATTGAAATCTTCCATGTATGAATTGTTTGCTTTGGCATAGCGATTAGAGCATTGACTCACACCACCTCTAATGCCGTGCTCAACAAACATGAATTTATCAATGTCAGTGAGGAGTTCTAGCTTTATTCCAGTATACTTCAACATCGCATCCCAAATCAAACGAGGAGTTGTATTATAATGTGCTGGATCGAGACCATATGGTAAGCTACTAGTCACTGACTTCTAAAATTTTCAAAGATATCCGCAAGCACCAATATTTCTGTTTTCATGTATAAGGACACATAGTCGCCAAGATTTTGACAGTTAAATTCCAACCATACTCGTTGTTCATGCTCATAATCTTCACTGGAAACCGTAGAATGACTCGAAGTACTGTAAAAATTAAGTTTCTCTATCGGTGGTAACTGAGTCTCTTTGAGTTTTTCTTTAGAGTAAAAATACTCATAAGGAAAAACACCTTTACGCATCAATAATTGGATTCTTGCATCAGAAATATCAGAGCAAACAGATTTTTATACTTTGTACTCATCTAAGTATTCTGCTAATTTTTCTAACGAGGAAGCCATTAACCTGAACGAATCAATAAAACTAAATTTAACCTCACTATCCTTTACATGTTTTGTAAATGAGATATGTACTTCTCTTTATTTAAGGGTAGGAGTAGGATATGACCTTCGAATTGAGTGGAAATTGCATGAATAATAAAATGTGCATCGTAACCACTTAGGGGCTGGGGGGGGGTTCGGTCCATTCGACGAAAAAAATGCATGTTTTTAGGAATTTTTTTGGCGATACAGGTACTGCTAGTTTATTTTGACAATATGTAACTTATAGTACAACTTTTAGACTATATTCCTGGCAATTTATATTGAAAAATATTAAAAATTGAGCAAGTAACAGCGAATCTCCGGAGGCGCCTCAAAAAAAAGGTGTTTTGCGGTGGACATGATAAATCGAGACAGAATCATCAGAAACAAAAAATTCAAATTGGGTTTTATAAAGGAGATGTTTTTTCAGGTAACGCTGGGACGATTTTTTTTTTGATTTTTGAATTTTTGGTAGCATTTGGAAGCCAAAAACACGATTTTCGCTAAAAAAAATCAATTAATTTGTTATTGTAAAATCAACAATTATTTTAAAAAACGAAAAAGGCTCCAGCGTTACCTGGGGAATTATGTGAAGAACAACTGTGCAAATTTTCAAAACGATCGGCCTACTAGATTTTGAGTTATGCTGTCCGCCGACTTTAAAAATGACACTTTTCAGGAGAACGCTTATAGTATGCTTTCAAGCAAGTATACGAAATTGAGGTGGAGCAACTGACCATATATTTCCGTCATTTTTGCTCCGATTGACCTGAAATTTTCACACAACATTCTTGAAATATTGTACTGTCAAATATAAAAATAAAAAAAATTCAAAAAAAAAAAGCTTCAATACCAAACCCCCCGCCTTAAATTATGGAAGACAACGGGTATCGTTCGACAATCTTGATAAATTCAAGTTACATTTCTCATGAGCATGTCCGCGATATTTCCTCGTCAGATGACAATGATCTCGCACTTTATTATCTTCAGCTGCTATTGCCAGTTCACAAATGTGACTAGATTTACATTAAACTGTTCTATATATCTGTGAATGAAATCAATTTTCAAACTCTTGTCTTGAAAGTCTGGAAGAACAGACAAAGCCTCTTCAATCACTGGAATGACCACTTCACTTTCGTCAAGAATATCTTTATTATGACTACGTTTCAGAGGCCGCCCATCATTGTTGTCCAGCTTCGCAGAAATTTTGCGTTTTGAAGACATGATGACTGATTAAATTCTCTCTACTCTCAGGATACTCTGCTGCTTCTATTGCTTAGACAAGCTGTGAAACCTGGAATGATTTTCAAGCCTGATGCACCGACTTATATCCCCAAATTCCCCCACTCTTTTTCTACTTTCCATTCTTTATTTTTCTCACCATTACAACAGTATGCGTGTTGGCTTACAAAAATTGGAGACAAATTTTTAAAAATAAATACTTAAGGTGGTAGCCTCCTTTCGAACTTTCAAAAAATCGAATTTTTTTTTTCTTTTTCTAGTCACTGTAGACCCTTAAAAATGAGGTAAAAATCTGCTTTTACAATACCTCAAAACATTTCGGAAGTGTCCGAAAAATAAATTATACCGCAAGGTATAATAATATAATAATAACAATAATAATAATAATAATAATAATAATAATAATAATAATAATAATATAATAATAATAATAATATAATCTTCTACGAAGGCGAAGAAGGAATATTATATGGAGCAGGCATCGCCGATTAAGGGTAAGATGATTGTCCTTTATATTATTTGAGCATAAGATGTGATTTCTGTACTGCAAACTTTAAACGCGTTTTTCTCGAAACGCGATTTTTTGGGATGGTAACCACGATTCCAGCCGATCTATTTAACCGATTTCATTCTTTCTTTTTAAATGTTCAGAAAACTAATGGCTATGGCGTGAACCACGATCATAATTTTCAATTAATATTTAATAACAATTTGACACAGTTAATGTTGAAAAAACGGGAAAAAACAACGAAAAATCACATAAACTCCCACCATTTGTTTATTTATCAATTTTTATTAATGATTGTGGTTCACGCCATAGTCACTTACGTACTCTTTAAGAATCAATTTGGGTTTTTTGTTTCAGATGATCCAGAATGGAGAAATCATGATCACCGTTTTTTTATTTTTTTTTTTTTCAGTCGAGCATATTTTGGTCAGATGTTGATAAAAAGTAATTAAAATTTGTGTTTTGACAGTCGAAAATATGTGCAATAATATGTGAAAATATTGAAAATTTTAAATAAAAATTTATGCAAATAAAAATTATTGAAAAAAAGATGTTTGAAAGCAGGCTACCCCCTTAAAGTTAAGGATTATTATCATAAAATTTTTGTTTTTAAACGCGGAAATAATAGCGGTGGCAGCGATTACGTCGGTTACAATGATGATGATGGTGGCGGTGCTGTCGATCGCGGCGTTGTCGGCTGCGGTGATGGTGTTCGTGGAAGCTCATAAGATTGTTATTTAAAACCCATTTTATTTCTATAGTCAGTTGATAACGGAGCTGAAAATCCAGACGCTGTGGGTGACGTCAGTAACATTACTCGAGCAAGCATGTATAATAATTAAACATGTATAATAAAATTATAATTAAACATGTATAATAATTAAAGCCTACCTCATTCTCTTCATCGGTGACTTTTCTCAAACTCTTATCTCCTACTGTTGCTGCTGGTGCTACTGCTGCTGACTGCTGCTGCTGCTGCTACACCCGTGTCCTATGCCTGGAAAATTTTCGAATTCGAATTTTACAAAATTGCATGAAATTTTAAATAATTTTCAGAGATTGAACGATATTTCATATTTGATGTTATTTTAATGACTTAAGCGATTTGAAGCTGAAGAGTGGGGAGCAGGGAAGGGCTTGGTGATATGCGAGCGGTTACGATTGTGGAAATCAAATACAGATTAATTGCTCGCTTGACAATTAAACATCTTTTTGCGCCACTCTCTCGAGCTCAAAGGGATTCTGAGAAGTAAAACTCCTTTTAGTTAATTCCCTACATATTGTGGTAATTTAATATGGTGATTGGTTTTGTTAATATTGTGTGCGTGATTATTTTTTGCAGTTTGGCGGTGTTTTAGATCTTAATTTTATGTTTGGAATTGAGTATGAAGGAACAACAGATGGACGAGTGATTGAGGACGTTTCGATAGCCGTTTATTGACGCTTATAAGATCCACGACTTTTGGTGATAACATTGGTCCTCCTGCAAAACTCATCCATCGTTGTATCTGCGTTTCAAGGGTATCGTACTGGTCATCACCTCTAATTTATGCTCTTCTGAGGGTTAAATATTTTATATACGCTGCGCCAATTGCGCCCTATTTCATTTGTTGATCGACCCCTTCATGTGTATCGCTTTTTCTGAGCATCGTTTGGAATGTACTTTTTATGTATGATTTTGATGTCTTTTTATCAATTGATCTTCTCGCCTATTTTCTTTCAAATCGTGAGGTATCGAATTAAGTAACGATGCGTCTTAGCTTATTTATTTTGGAGCTCCTTATTTCTTAAAAATGGTTTTATACTCACTTTAACGAATTCTTTCGTAAAATCGACAGTTATACTTAAATTCATGCGATCCGTTGGTTTAAATTTTATTTTTGTTATTGTTTGTCGAGTATTGATTATCACCTAACGGTATTTCTGTTTATTTTTAATTATTATTGTTTAGAAGAATAAAGGTGATTGTTGACGTGTCAAATAAACTATTGTATACACTCTTAAATTTCGTTGATAATCACCTTACTCAATCTTCCCGATTTATACTTTCTTTGATCTCATTTCATAGTGAATTTTGATTTCCTTTTTTTGCCTTTGAGAAATAATTTCGATATTTAGATACATCTAGAGCCTGTCGAGGATACGCGTATGTGCCAAAATCCCCGAAATAAGGGTTGGTTACATAAAAAGGCGCCCGAACATAGGGACTTGAGTTGAATTAATTTCGTAAAATTCGAGTCTAATTAATTTCTATTGATTTAAAATAATAAAAGTGAGATAAAGAAGGAAGATTGAGAATAGGTTATAAAGGTTTTGGCTATATTATTTCAAGAACTCCGACTAAAACTCGATTTCAGTCTGGTCCTTTACTTCCCGGTTTGCCGAGTGCACCTAAAAATAAAGAAAAAACGCCACAGACTAAAACTCGGCCGCCCAGAGTCACATTACTCTGTATTAGCCAGTATTAGCCAGCTAATACTGGCAAAAATTTGCCGGACGAAAGGTCTTTAGAACAATTACGGAATGAGATCGAGTGTTTAAGGAGACTAAACGACGTTCAGAACGAGGAATTGACGAATTTGCGGAGAGAAATCTCGACTGTTCCCGGTAGAAATGACCAGGGTGTATTTCAGGCCTTGGTTGAGGGTCTGCGCGGGATTAATATCGACATAAAGGTCCCTAAATTTGTCGAAAATCTGAATCCCACTCAATTTATTGAGAAGTTGGAAAAGTTTTTCGCGGTAAACCAGGTGCCGGAACGATAAAAATTAAACATTTTAGATGGGGCTTTAGAGGGCCGTGCAAGAGCATGGTTAGAGGCTCAGCGCGCCACTATAATTGATTATGAGGATTTCCGAAGACGATTTTTGGCTGAGTTCTAGTCGGTTTCGATTCGGTTTCAGGTCAAGTCGAATTGGCTTAACCGACGGTTTGAGACGGGCAAGGAGACTCTACAATCATATTTCCTAAGTCAGATCCATGAGGCACAGTATTTTGTCCCTTGGATGGAGAACTACGAGGTTCATCATACGATAGTACAGTAATGTTCAACGATGCCTTCCTCTGTTTTTTAACGACCCAACCCTGTTTTCCATTAGAATCTTATAGAAATCAGGGTTGGGTCGCTATAAAATAGAGGAAGGCATCGTTGAACATTACTGTACATCAGATGCCAATTCGTGTGAGAGAAGCGTTTGCTACGGTCGATTACGCGAACTTTGATAGGGTTTCACAGGCTTTGTCTTTGCTGGATTTGACTCATCAGGATAAGGGGGGGAGTTCACGTAGGAATGCTTCGGGGTCGTCCGGCTCGCAGGGTCCAATTTCAAATGATAATGGCTCGGCTTCTAGTTCAAATGAGAATAATCCTGAGGATCGTGTGTCTAGGCCTCGCATACGGCAGATACATGTTAAGGAAAGTCAGAAGCATTCAAATTGTAATTGTTGTTGTCACCAGGGTAAATCGATGAGGAACGAAACTTCGCTTCCAAACACCTGTGTGCCTCCACCATCGATGATTCCACCGTCTGGGTTGGGAAATTCGTTTATTGGGAATTTAAACTAGTTTTTGGCGCGATGTTTTCATCTGGAACATCGTGCCGACATCTTTATGAAGATTTTGCGAATCTGACTCACGAAATAGAGGAGGGGGAGGATACTAGTTCAGTAAATAAAGTCTCGAAAATACCTCTATGTCCGAGAGTCATTATAGTTTTTTTCTCATTTCCAATCCCAGCTTTAATTGATACGGGGAGTCAAATAACAGCTATTTAGTCGTATTTAGTCATATGATGATAAAATTTAAGAGGCTCTTCGCCAAAAACGCAAAGCGCGGAAACAGAGCCCTACGCTTTGAAAATTAAACCACATAAAACTGTAGTCAGAAAAACGTATCCTGTTCCTTTAGAGCCTATAGGGGAGTTGTTGATGCCGCGATTAAGGAGATGTTAGAAACACGAATTATCGAGCGATCGGATAGCCACTATTCCAATCCATTACGCATAGTAGCGAGGGATGAAGGTCGGGTTCGTGTTTTCCTAGACGCTTGTTTTTGTGACGCCCACTTTTTTTAAGTTTACTCTTTTATTTAAATAAACTAAAAGGTCTCTAAAAGTGGTGCACAAGGGCCCAAAAAAAATTAATAAGCAAATAAATAAATAAATACTTCAGACAAATTAAAATAAATTAAAAAAAAAAAATTTTAAATTGATAAAAAGGAAATTCTGGGCGCCAGTCCTCTCTTAGGACAAAAATAAAACAAAATAGTTAAAATTAATATCTGAAAAAAATAAATCTAAATTAATCATCCCAATTAAAACTTGCGAAAAAGACAAACATAAGATAATAGGAATCAATATTCCCAGGAGATAAAAGATAATAGGTAACGAGATAAAGATAAAAAAAATAATTTCGCAAAAATTCCAATCAAGCCAATTATTCAGATTGGTATAAAAGATATTCAAAAATTTGCATAAAACAAATAAATTAAAATATAGAAATTTTAGTAAATAAGAGATACAGGCAGTAAAAAAAAGATTAAAATTTAAACAAAAAATCTGCCCGCTTCGCGGGCACATTCTCATCGCGCGCTTCGCGCGCTTGTGCCCTTAGCTTTACAGGACGCTTAAAGATATATGTTTTTTTTTTTAATTTAATTAAATTGCATAATTTATATTTTTATATTTTAATTTATTTTTATATATTTGTAATTTATATTTTTCAAAATTTAATTAAATTAAATTAAATTACAGCTTTGAATGCAAAATTTAACTAATTTACTTAAGGTTCTATCGACCTTAAGGAGCACATTCTCATCAGGGCACTCGCGCTCCGCGCTCTCGGCTCTGTTTAACAATATTTTTCACGATTAAAACGAAAACTACTCATCCTATTGAAAAATGGCCAAAGGAAAACTTGTAGATCTTTTTAAGGCGAATAATTATGTTTCTTATCATTTTCTCTACATCTCCTGTTTTCTGGCTCAAAATTTGAATTTTCGATTTTTTAAGGAAATTCAAAAAGTTGTTATGCGGATCCTATAGGGCGTTCAAAAAGAAACATTTTTCATATTTAGACTTTTTTTCATATCGTGCGTTGTTTGGCTTCTAATTTAAGTTTTCTTTCATTTTTTTGGATGTTAAAAATGTTATGTCTTTCAATTTTTTTTTTATCCAAAAAAGTCATTAAGAAAAATTGTTCGACTTTTTGATTACTACGAACGTACGCCATTAGAATTTTTATATTAAAAAAAAAGTGGTTTCAAAATTTTTCAAAATGCTCCCACTTTTTAAATTTTTATCCAAAATGGCTGGCCAACGAACTTGACCTTCATTTTAGGACACTAAAAGAGTATACCAAGGGACAATCCAATCGGTCAATTCTTTCGAAAGTTATCGTGCTCACAAACTAAAAATCTACAGACACACAGACGGACAGACAGACAGACACATTCGTAAAAACACGTTTTTCGGGTTCAGGGGGTCCCAAAACGTGGACATTTGAGAAAAACTGGGGGGGTCAAATTTTACACAAATCTAATACCTTCTCTGATGAGAATGTAAAAAAAAATCTAAATTAATGACTAGCTTAAAACTATTGGTAGAGGGGGTGGTTCAGAAATTATAAGGCTCATATGGACATATCCACGAAAAGTGTCATTTTCTCTCAAAAAAAAAGTTAAAAAATAAATCTTAAAGCACACTTTTCAAACTTTTTTCCTACATTCTACATACATATAGAAACTCATTTTTTAGGGTGGTAAATAAGTTTGCGCATGCGCGCAGTTTGCACAAAATATTGAAACAAATAAGTCCATCAATTTAATTGAATTAATAATATTTTTGAAATTGAAGGTGAAATAGGATTGTTTTTCCTTCTTAAATGTTCATGATACTTTTCAGTAGTGTGTAAATTACTCTATTCTTGATTAAAAATATATAAAGAGTATCTGAAACTAAATAATAAGGACTTTTCTTAAAAAATTCGTAATTTTATTCCTAAATTTTTAATTATAATACTCTATCTTATATTTTAAATCGAAGTCAGTTATTTTTCCAATACTGAAGTGTATATCCTGACCATTTGGAATATAAGGGAACGAAAATTCAACAGTTAACAGAAAACATATTATGTTATTTATTATTTTTCCAAGTATAGCGAAATATCACAGAAAAGTGAAAGCTAATTTTTAGTATGTTTCTTTCGCCTAATCTGCCTAATCTTAGTTAGTGTTCAAGTACAGTGAAATACATAGATGGTTTTAAAGAGAAATGAATACATGTAGCTTTTCTTAAACATTTTATACATGACAAGAAGCGTGGTCGAAGTGTGGTTGGCTCTTTCTAATGCCAAAATAATTGTCGCGTTTGCATCGTGTTAGGCATAGGTTTTAAATT
>CAJFCO010018318.1:128820-143284 GCA_904066015.1 Synergus gifuensis
ACCCACCGAGCAGATCGGTGAGCTCTCGCCTGGTGAAAACTCAAGTTATTTTCTTACCCACAGGAGCAACTGTGGTAGGCAAAGTACCGGCGAAATCGCAAGATATAGGCTCAACTATCGTTGTCGATTTCCATATACTTATGTATGGAGAATTACCAACGCTCAGGAGTACCTGTCGCTGTCAATTCTCATATAGGAAAAAATGTCATGCTATAGGAGCTACTATGTTTAAAATTTTTTTGATACGCTCTTTCTCTCTCTCTCTTATTCAGAGGTGTACGATTGCTGCAGTCAATAGGATCACCTAAGGCTGTAAAAATCCATGATAAAATATTAATAAATAGGAGCATTTATTATTAATATTTTCCACCCGAGAATACTTCCCTTTTCTTTTCCGATTACTCTACCGAAACTCTAATCCGTTCCGTAAATACGTAAACGGCAAAGAAATACTGGAATTAATTTGCACTTAACAGGTGCAACTGGAAGTGACTAATTAAACCGACGGATGACATTTAATAGGCGCATCTATAAATGCTATCCGCCGAATGTATGAAAGATTACGCAACCGACCCTTACAACTTATCTTCCCATTTGTCCACTCTTCTTTCCGCCGTACCGTAAATTCCGTAGAAGTGGAGACCAAGAAGTCGATAAAATTGTAATCCGTTATTCCCTTCATGTGTGTTTTCTTTTGGTACATTTTTGAATTCCATTGTCTCATAAAATGTTGACACGCCGTAATTATGCTTTCAGGAAGAGTAACCGAACTTCCATAGACTTTCCGCCCCCGTTCACACGTAAAACAAGACACCGAAGAAATACTCGACAATCAAAGAAATTACAAAAATCATACACACAAACACACACACTTATTTTCTGTCACCGCGTTATACACTACATTTACACTTATAATTAGATCATTCAATTACACACAAGCATTTATACACACATATACACTCACCCGTTAATCACACAAATTCAGACTTAGAGATGTAAACTATAGGGTTAATAAAAACATTCTTTATATTTTATTAACTAAATTTGAGATCTATTTATTCGTCTTCAAAATACCTAACCCTGGTAGACTGAAGCGTTCGGTGAGACGAAAAATAGGAGAAAAATAGATCGTTACAAATAGAATTAAAATATTCCAGAATAGATTAAAATATTCTATTGCAAAAAGAAATTCTCCATTTTTATGCAAATTTTTAACCTATGAGAGTAGCAATTTTTGATAGAAAATACACAATTTCGTTTTACATTTTATTCTTTTAAAAAGATAAAAAATGAACATATAAGAACGATAGCTTTAATTGTATTTTTTGCACTTCATCTTACTATTAAAAGAATTATAGTCTTACCAGGTCTAGAAGTCTGAAACTGGAATTTTTTTGCAAAAATTACACGTCTGGTACATGAAATTTGTCAAAAGTACTTTATTCAAAGTAATTTCCCTCGCTTTCTACACATTTTTCCCACCTCTTCGGTAGGTGATGAATGCCCCGCCAATAAAAGTTTTCGTCTTTTGAAGCGAACCAGTTATCCAGCCATTCTCGAACGTTTTCGTACGAAGTGAATCGTTGTTCAGCGACAGTGTGGCCCAGCGATGCGAACAGATGGTAATCCGACGGAGCCAAGTCTGGAGAATAAGCGGCATGAGTCAGTAGCTCCTAACTGAACGCCCGGATCGTTTCCTTGACCCGTTTCGCTGTAAGTGATGGGGCATTATCGTGAAGAAAAATCACTTTGTATTGTCTTCTTCGATATTCCGGTCGTTTTTCTTTCAATGCTCGATTCAAATCTATCATTTGCTGTTGGTAGCGATTCGTGTTGACAGTTTCACCAGGTTTTAGTAGCTCATAGTAGATAACACCTTTCTGATCCCACCAAACGCACAGCATTGTCATCTTTCCAAAGCGATTGGGTCTTGCACTGGATGTCGATGGTTCGCCTGGATTCACCCACGATTTACGACGCTTAGGATCCTTAAAAAGAGATCCACTTCTCATCATGTAAGGCTTGCAATTCATCATTTTTGAACTTTTTCAGTGGTTTTCCTCGATCTTCGTTTGTCACATCAAAATTAACACTTTTGAATTTTTTAAACCACTCAAAACACTGTGTTTTACCCAGAGCATGGTCACCGTATGCGTCAACAAGCATCCGATGCGATTCTGCAGCAGTTTTCTTTAAGTAGTAACAAAAAACTAATGATGTCAGCAAATCGTAATTTGTAGGCACAAAACTCGACATGTTGAAACTTTTCGTACATTCACTGGTATGTCGAACTTGGGTAGTTGTCTACTAAAAATCTTTTTCTGCTCCTAGTGGGAGAAGATGGCGCAGCAGAAGCGGTCATACGGTTACTAAACTGATGGCAAGCTCCATGTATAGGGATATTCCGGTTTCATACTTCTAGACCTGGTATATTTCAACGAATATTCAATTTAACTGTTATGTTCCCTAATTTCTATAAGGGATCAGAAATGTATAGTCTCGACGAGGATCGCGAGACGACGTCAAATAACCGCGGGGGAGGGGAACCGAAACGCGTGGCGATGTGACACGGTCGAGAGTTTACACTTCTCGACGCGGCGTGTAACCCGGGATACGATCAAAGCTTTCACCGTTCGATGGATCCGCAACGGCCGGTCGTCGGCTTTCACCAGACGACGACGTAGTTGCAACGACGCGGTCGTTGGTTTTCACCAGTCGACTCGGCGTGTGCGTGATAGTACGGTCGATGATGGAACACTACACGGCTGGACGCACCTAGAGCTAACACGGCCCGATGCACTATCGACACAAAAGCAGAAATAATAATAAACAAAATGATTCACACTCGATACAAAACACCAAAAAAATCACTGGTTCCTCGATCTTGGGGAGTGGAGGTTCAAAGGGTTTTTAAAGGCGCCACACAAAAACAAAAGTGAAACTAGTTTACACTCGATTTTATTTTAAGTTAGGAGGTATAAGTCCCGATAGAGAAGAGAGGCTCATCCATGCGGGTGAAGATTCGGAAATTGACTCGATTGAGAGTCCGAGAAAAGACTGACTGAGAGACCGAGAAACGACTGACTGGAAGAGTCCGGACTCGCAGACCCTTCGGTCACGAGACGCTTTCGACCAGGAGAGAGGGCAGAGTCCTCGCCAGCAGATTCGTAAGAGAGGGGAAGGCTGGTCTAGGTGGGGAAACTCACCGTCTCTCCTTGCTTCGAGCGTCTGAATTCAAATTAAGTTTAAAATTTAGAGACAAAAATATAAAATTAGAAATACAAGAAGTACAAGACATATATGTAGAATAATTATTATAAAAGTACCGAAATTAGGGGTAACTCTCGACAATGCCTGGTTATATGTATTATTTTCCTTCTTAGTTAGCAAAAATAAAACCTCCAATGATCGGAATATCACGGAAATTTGATCAGAATTTCAGTAATAAACGGAAACAGTGGAAAATCTTAGATTCTCAACGCTTGACTTATAACATAACAATAGAATAAAAATGTGACTTAGCTTTTCAAACATGAGACAATCGTAAAAAAAATCATAAAAGTGTGAGATAATTCAAATATTATACTATAGTCTAAGTTTTATCATCAGATGGCTCTGTAGAATGAGCACAGGGCAGTATGCCTGCAGCCACTCAGGTGTAAACACTTATTTTAATAAAGTTCTTCTTAATTATCAATCCGCCTCACCACTTTCTTTTATATCCCTTACAAAATTCACAAAAAAAAATCGTAAAAAAACTCAAATAAAAAATTTTGTTGTACGTAATGTAAGGTAAGTGTTTTTTTTAATGTTCCCTTAAAGTCCGTCAAATATTTGGACTATCACTGTGAATCGTTGGCGACAAAGCGGGCATTTTCCGCGTAGGTTCCGCTGTAGGTTGGCACATTGTTCACATAAACAGAGCTACCCACATGAAACAGTTGCATAATTTGTCCGTCCCATTAAACAAATGCAACAATCTCGTCTTACTGGAACTATGATAAATGTAAATTATTTCTTGAAGAATTTTTGCAAACATTTTTTAACGCAATCAGTGTGTCGATTCAAAGGACAATTTCAAATTCTCGGTTTTTCTGAAACATCTAATCTCATGAAAAGGTTTAAATTTTGCTGGTTATTATTATGGAATAAAGATGTAGGAGCAAGGGATGAAAAGTCACTTCGTAGATTTCATTTTGAGTCCGCAGAAATACGCTGTTTTAATTGCCCTTTGACATGAAAGTGTTTCCCGATGTCAGGAAAGGGGCTGACTTACATTTTTTTTTTTTTTGAGAAAAATCAAATTTGTTTGGCTAAAATGGAAAATTTTCGGCTACCCTAACCTAAAGTTTAACGCTAGACGAAACTTTTCCATTTTAACACTTCTAATCGTGTATTTTTGCGGCCTTAAAATCAAATCTACGAATTGACTTTTTGTCTGTTGCTCCAACAACTTTAAGAATATAAAAAAATTGTTCAAAAAACCAATTTTTAAAATTTATTTACTAGCGGAAAATTAGCCGGCATTGTTCGAGATTTTAAGATATTTCAAGTGATTTGAAGTAATTTCAAGGGATTACATAGGATTAATCTATAGCATTAAGCTTAAAGAATTTTTTAAGTAGTTAAAAACAGTTAAGACATTTTCAAGTGTTTTCACAAGTTTTCAAAAAATTTCATCAGATTTTAAGTAACTTTAAGAAATTTCTAGGAATTGATACTAGTGAGGAGGAAATAAATAGAAATCCCTTAAAATTAATTTAAATGCTTATAACACTTTTTTAAATGTCTTCAAATAGTTTAAAGTATTTCAAAATACGTTGGACTTCATTAAAACCTCTTGAACTCTATTCAAATTCCTTTAAATTCTTTAAATCAGTTCAAATTTTTTTATAATAAATATTGTGAAACCTTTGAAAAAGTCTTCTCTTAACTATTTTGAACTCTTAAAAATCCCTTTAAATCTTTAAAATCTATTGAAATCTCTTAAACTTGGTTTGTATTCTTTGAGGTCTTCATATCTCTCGACAGGTCTTAAAATCACTTAAAATAATTTTCAATCGTTTAAAGTGACCTTATAATTACATTAAGTTCTTTGAAATTTAATAAAATCCCGGGCAACGCCGGTGTAACATCTAAAATATTATGGGTATATTCATTTAAGGAAAATCATAAAATAACTCCTTCTCTAATTTCCTCGTTTTGATTAACCCTGGTAAAAAGGTTAATTCGGGATGAGGATAACCAACAGTTTTGCTAAGAAGTATTAAAACACAGAATTTGACCTTGATATAGCGAGTTTATTTAAACTTAAATAAGATGAATGTTACAACAATTGACAATGATTATAAATATTCAAGGAAAACAGACATTTGTTATAAATTAATTAGACATTTGTGAAAGGAAAAATGTTTATAAAAGAGGAGAGATTTGTCATACGTAAATGTTCAAACAATAAACAATGATCATAAATGTTGAAAGAACAACAGACATTTGTTATAAATGTTACAAACAATCTCTAACATTTATCTCTAACATTTGTTAGAGATAAATTTTTATAAAAAGAGATTAAGACGTTTACAATTAATCAGGTTTCAGAGGCAAATGTTGTTTAACAAGTTAAAAGGTAGTAATTACTTATAGATTGTATACAATAATCCACAATACGTTGATACTTGTTAATAGAGTTTTGGAATTAAATCCACCATACGTTGACACTTGTTACTAGAGTTTGAAATTGAATCTACTATACGTTGGCACTTGTTACTAGAGTTTGAAATTGAATCTGCTATACGTTAACACTTGTTACTAGAGTTTACAATACGTTGACACTTCTTACTAAACTTTGAGTTACAATAGTTTCACAATTATGTTTTCCGAATTGATGTGGCGAGTGACAGAAATTTAGAGTGTCGTGGGTTCCACGTAACTAGTTGCTACCGAACCGACTAGCTCCCGGAGATGTTGCTACTTTACTGACTCCCGGCGATGTTGTTACTGGATTGACTGGCTCCCGACGATGTTGCTATCTTATATTAGCCAAGTTATGCATTTAGCCGTATGCTAAGTAATGGACGAAATGCCTAGGTTGCGATGGGCGAAATACCCATCTGGCGAGATGTAACGGTTCGTTGCGCCTGGCTGGCTAGCGCAACGGTTATGACAAGTTCACAAGTTTGCATAAATGTGTGTTTGCTTTTCTGTATGGTCATGGACCCATGACACCGGGTAAATTTCTACTAGCCATTACATAAAAATTTTGGGAAAACTTGAATATTACTGAGATTAAAAGTAAAATTCCAGCTTTTTGATTAAACTTCAGCTTATTTCCTATTCAATAAAATTCTTGGATAAGTTGCCACCCTGGTAGTTTAGTTAAAATTAAAAAATGTCAAGGTGTTCCTAAATACATAGCAGTACTATCCATATGGTAATTTGAATCTAGACATTAGTCATAATTAGTTTGCCATATTGTATGAGATGTATGCAAACTTTCAGACAGCCTACTATGATAAAAGAGTTTGAACCCTTCTTGATGAAAAGTGATTTCAAACGATACGCTTCTATAATTGTCATTGATTGGTCTCAACAAAATGAGTTTCTCAAACAAGCCTCAGTGAATATTCGTGTGGAATTTGAATCTGCAAACAACTTTCCCACTGAAACTGCATCCTACTGTCCCATCATACATGAGCGTATTGTTCAATACCAGCCTATAAGTGGTGAGGTTAAAAAGTTGATATAAGATGTGGTGGGAGTAATTTGAGTGGTGGTGCAATTGTGAATTAATGTTCTAACTTGTAAAATTAAGAGTTGGTACAGTTAGGTTAAGTTTTTTTTTCAATAAACCAGAAACTAAAGTTAACACATGTTTCAATAATTTAGCGTCTATCTAATTTAGTATAAGTTGAATTATACTTTAGCATGGACATGAAACATTATCAACTGTCGGGAACTTAGTATAGATTTAAACAATAGTTTGCATAAATGTTTTCAAAAAAGTTAAATTTTAAATTTTCCACCATTTTGGAAAGAGACAACTTTTAAACACCACTATTTGCATAAGAGTTAAATTTTTAATTTCCCGCCATTTTGGAAAGAGTCAACTTTTAAATTTCCCCGCCATTTGCATAAGAGTTGTATTTTAAATTTCAAAAAAGTCAACTCTTAAATTTCCCATCAATTGCATAAAAGTTAAATTAAAATTTTCCTAACAATTTGGAAAGAGCGTATTTTTAAATTTCCCACCTTATTTGAGAAGAGTTAATTTTAAAAAATTCCACCATTTACATAAGAGATAAATTTTTAATTTCCCACCATTTGCTTAAGAGTTATATTTAAAATTTTAAAAGAGTCAACTTTTACCATCATTTGTATAAAAGATTTGCAAAAGAATTAAATTTTAATTATCGTTCTTCGTTTTCTTATCCTTCTTCTTCTGTTTCACAATCCTCTTTTTTCTTATGCTCATCAGCACCCTCAACCTCAAGTTATTTATTTAGAAATTTTGATTGTTCTATCTTTATCTTTTATATGTGAAAACAAAGGTTTGTCTCTTGATAGTATTGACGCTGGTAAGTATAGGAGGGGGATCGCTGCCGCTGGTCGTAGAGGTGGAAAACACTTGTGGCGATTTGAGAAGTATGGGAGGGGGAGCGCTGCTGGTGGTCGTAGAGGTGGAAAACACTTGTGGTGATTTGTACATGAAGGCTGAAGCGGAGAGAGTCCCTACTACATGCACTGAGGGGAGACTGCTGTTGCTAGTCGTAGGACTTGTATTAGTAACGATGTGGCTATTTTATATAAGCCAGAATGCGATTCTCGAAGATTAGTAAAATGCGATGGTGGTCTTTCGGTAGGATGACGCTGCTTAGATACGATTGCGCCTTTGGGTGCACGTGCGATCCTTACAGACTTTCGGGTAAGTGTGTGTTGGGCCTGTTTACATCCCTTACTGAGATTGTGATTGTGTAGGTTCCGAGTGTAGATGAATATCATAGTGCGCTTCCAATTCTAACGCTTAGGTATAAGGGTCGATGTCCTCTGCGGTTTTAGGAGGTCGATTTTATCTTAGTCTTTACCTATGGACTGTTTCTTTTGCTCGCACATTTGTTTAGGATTAACCCCCTTATCTACTGTTTCTATGCCTAGCTTTGATGATTAATATATTGAATGTTTATAATCTATCGTTTGCTATAATTATGAGTAATTTACATGAATATAAATTAATTAACTAAATTTTTTATTATAAATGCCTCATCCTGCATGACATAATTTTCAGTAAGTCACACTGTCCCCACTATATGCACTGTTGGCCCACGCGTAGAAAATTTGCAGAAATACTAACACATGCTAGATGAACTACCAAGTCACTCGGTCGATAAGGTAGGTTACTAACACACTAAACGAGCTCTAATCTATCGTATAAATCTGCACTACCGACATAAAGAATACCTTTGGTAGGAATCTGCATTACCGACTGGGGATTGTACCAGTTCGATGTTGGTGCATATACATGAGAAAATGTCTCGAGAGTTCAGTGTTGGTGCATATCCATAAGAAAATGTTGTAGTGTTAGTGCACATGGATACTCTGCAGGAGTCAACTTGTTTTTGGAGCAGCTGCGCTAGCGACAGCGGCTGGCAGACCTCTCGTAAATTAGCGAGGACGGCGTCATTGGGTGCACGTGCGATCCTCACAGACTTTCGGGTAAGTGTGTGTTGGGTCTGTTTACATCCTTTACTGAGATTGTGCAAGTTCCTAGCCCAAATGCATTTCATAGTACGCTTTCAATTCTAACGCTCAGATATAAGGGTCGATGTCTTCTGGCCGATTTAGAGATTTGTTACTGTTGCAGGTGGCTCAAATCGTAAGGGTCACTTACAAAAATATGAGTTAAGGTTTACAATTTAGGGATGATGGTTATAAAGATATATGAATTATGTGATGAGTTACATGTTTATTAGTAATTAATTAAAGTCATTTTTAGTAAGTCACACAGTCCCCACTACACACACCATTGGCCCCACTTCGCAAGCTGAGCATGCGCAGAAAAATGTGCAGAAATTCTAACGCATAATAGGGGAACTAACAAGCCACTCGTCGATAAGGTAGGTTACTGACACACTAAACGAGCTTTAATCTATGATATAAATCTACATTACCGACTTAAGGCATGCCCTTTGTAGGAATCTGCATTACCGACTGGAGATTATACCGGCCGGGGGTAATTTAGCATGGAGAAGAACCTTGCTCGACGGATAAGTGTTCCCATACCGCTATAGTACAACTATTTTCACCTGCTCATGATTGAAAATACTGAAATAGATTTAAACGATGAGGATTACGTTGATGAGAATGAAACTGAAATTAGTGAATGTAAAACTATCTATCATTTCGCATGGATTAAAAATCTATCCCGATTAGTTAGTCAACAATTTTCAAAAGGTAAACGTCATATATTTTTTTGTGATAGGTGTTTGTCATTTTAAGTTAGAGAAATCTTTTAAAAATCATAGATTCCATTGTGAAAACATAAATAAATGCAGGGCAATACTACCAAATGAAAAGGATAAAATATTAAAATAGAAAAATTACAGATATAAAGAAAAAGTCTCAATAGCCATCTACGCAGATAAAGAATGTTTGTTATTAGGTGCACAACTTTGCTTCCGCCGAATTTTTCGAAAATTTGAGGCTTTTTGCCATCTTTCGGGCAATTGTCGGATACCATCTTGAAAAAACTTTGCGTCTTTTGAGGCGATCCACGAATCGATCCATTCTTAAACTTCTTCATAAGAGTGGAAATGCTGCTAAGCTAAGCCATGTGCCATCGATCGGAACAAATGGTAGTCGGAAGGAGCAATGTCTGGAGAGTACGGCGGGTGGGGTAAGACTTCCCATTTTAGGGTTTCCAAGTATGTCTTGACGGGTTTTGCGACATGTGGCCGAGCATTGTCATGTTGCAGGATAACTTTATCGTGTCTCTCTTGATACTGTGGCCGTTTCTCCTTCAATGCTCGACTGAAACGCATCAACTGCGTTCGATACCGATCCCCTGTGATAGTTTCACTCGGTTTCAACAGCTCATAATACACCACACCGAGCTGGTCCCACCAAATGCAGAGCATAACCTTGGCACCGTGAATATTCGGTCTGGGCGTAGATGTGGAGGCATGTCCGGGCATTCCCCATGATTTTCTGCGTTTGGGATTATCGTAGTGGACCCATTTTTCGTCGCTGCTTACAATGCGATGTAAAAAAACCCTTCCGATTCTGTCTTTGAAGCAGCTGTTCACAAGCAAAGAAACGGCGTTCAACGTCTCTTGGCTTCAATTCATAAGGAACCCAATTTCCATGTTTCTGAATCATTCCCATGGCTTTGAGGCGTTTCGAAATTGCTTGTTGAGTGACTCCCAATGATTCTGCTAATTCTTCTTGCGTTTGGCACGAGTCTTCAGCAAGTAATGCCTCCAGTTCGGAATCTTCGAAAATTTTTTCTCTTCCGCCGCCATGCCGGTCCTCGACATCAAAATCACCGTTTTTAAAGAGTTGAAACCACTCACGACACGTTCTTTCACAAAGAGCTGCATCACCTTAAGCACTTGAGAGCATTCGATGAGCCTCAACCGCAGTTTTCTTCAAATGAAAGCAGAAAATCAACACATCCCGCAAATGATGAGAATTTGGCTCGAAAACTGACATCTTCGATCGATAATACACTTCTGATGCAAACGCAAATTCACTAATGTGGTGCTATCGTTATGTTGACAGATGTCCAAGCTTACTGTATGAAATTTTTGACCTGCCTATTTCAACCGACACTTACCGCTGCAGCCATCTATCGAAAAACGGCGGAAGCAAAGTTGTATACCTAATTTAAAAAAATCCAGATATAAAATTATCTGCTTATCAAAACCATGTTCCAACAAGCGTAGCTTTTTATAAACATTGCAGCTTTGATAACTCACTTTCTGAGCTTCAACTTTATCGAGGAGAAGATTGTATTGCTTGTTTTATGAAAGTGTTAAAGTATACAAAAATTGAGCTTGATTTATACACGGATGTAGAAATGTTCAAATAGATATGCAAAGGTAAAGAATAGATTTAAGGGCAAAGATTTCAATCCATATGAGCTAGAGTCTTATATTATGTACTTTGACTGTAACATGGCTGTTACGTTGGTTGCCTGCGTGCAGGTGTAGGGGCGGGGGCACGCCGACGAGCAGCGGTGCTGTGAGTCGTCGGTCGGCTACCCCGCGCTCTTGCAGTTTAGACAGCTGACAGTCCAGACGTTTTAGACTCCCTCTCTGATCTCTCGTGAGCCTCGTTGGCTACAATAGTTTTTGGTTGTGCTGCTATTTAGTAATCGTTCTTTCGGCTTTGAAGCCACTTTTGTACCGTAAGTAGAATATAGTTTTTGTTAATATTTACTAGTTTGTTCTTGATTTCTCACTCCCAACTGGTAATTTCCCTTCCTAATTAGTAATAATCATCCCAGATTATACTTGGCGCCCAACTAAATAACCTACAATCCCGAATTACCAGTGGGAAAAGAACAAAGGAAATTAAAAATAATGTTTCGTGGTACAAATTGTGGAAAAAAGTTTGAAGATAATTTATGGTAATGCAAATTCGTGTTTACGGTTGTGAGATATATTTCCCGCGAGATGTTTTCGCTTTTCAGGTGTATTAAATAAGGTGAAAAAGGAAAGCAAAGTATATCCTTGAAAGAGTAGTTTTCCCGCATGTCTCTGGTTAGCAAGTAAAAGAAAAAGTGCAAAGTGTTAAATAGAACCCGAAAAAGGGGTTAGGAAAAAAGAAAACCGACTTAGAATATTCGGGAAAAGTGAAAATAAGTGCCGTTAGAAAAATTTCGATTAGGAGAAAGTTCGAAAGCATCGAATTACTATTTGAAATCAGTGAAAGGTCGAGCGAAGGGGTGACCATAGGCGCGTTTCAAAGGATCAAAGCGGATGACTCATAGTCTAGTCCGAGCGGTATCTGCAAAAATAAACGTCCCTCGACAATTTGGACGAAAATTTCGGATACCTGAGTGTCAAATTAAGATCTTGAAATAAAATTTAGAAAATTTTGCCTACCGGGTGGCAAATAAAATCAGAGTAAAATTCTATCAAGTGAGTAGAGTAATTCTAGTCGAGCATGGCGTCAAGGGGAATGGTTCTGAGGTCCAGTAAGGGGAAAAGCAAAATGGCGGAAACTGAGCGTAGACAAGCGAACCAAGTGACAGGTGAGGAGTTAGAGGAATTAACGAGGGAAGTTGAAAGGTTAGAAACACCGACTAATGCGGGAATTCCTCTAGCTAATAAAGGGTTTAGTTCGCGAGGTAGAGGTTTTTCGCGATTTAGAAGCTCAGGAATAGGAAATAGATTCACCTTCAATGAAGAAGGTTTAACACTGGGAACGCTTAGAAATAGAGAAGATGAGTTCGCGAGTACTAAAGGACGTACGTTAGAATGGGATTATACGGGACTCCCAGATTCTAACGAAATGATAGGTTTACGAGCGATACCGAGAACTCATAACGAAGCTCAAACTCATACAAATACTCTGAGACCGTTAGAAAGAAACTCAGACATAACTAAAATGGAAACTCGAACCCTGACAGGAACTCTTGGAATGCTAGAGACAAACTCGGACAGACCAAGCCAAAGAAAAGAAATAGACTCTAACGCAGAATTAGAAACGATAAGAGAAAAAATGGAAGAAATTTATTATCGTGTGAGAAGGATGGAGGGTTCGGATCGCGAAAAATTAAAAGACTTAAAAGCAACAGTGGACGCGATGGACCGTCATGTGGAAGAATGCGAAAGAGTACAAAATAGTTTAGTAGAGACTAGTCGCTATGCGGAGGAGGATAATAGGCAATTAGAGGAATTACTAGAGTACGACGAAAATAGAACAGTGAGAGAAAACCCGAGCAGTAAGAGTTTTAGATCCGATTATTTGACAGAAGCGACACAAATTAGGGAAACCGACATCGGGGAACCATTTGCGGATGGGACAAGCGTAAATAGATCTCGCATGTCATACGCGAGAGAAAAATCAGCGCGTAGATCTTTGACTATGCGAGATGAGAGAGATCAATTATTAGAGAGGGAACCACCCGAACGGCGAAATACTTTCCAAGCCACAAGTTGCCATCATGGTATGGTGAAAACACCGTTCGAGATAATGTCGGACTGGCCGGCCACGTTTCGTAATAATAGAGTAGACAGACCTGCCCATTTTCTGAAAGACATTGTCAGGTTTAAACGAGGTTACCAAGTAAACGATCGCGAATTATTAGAAAATCTAGACGCGTTATTGAAAGAGGAAGCTAAAGACTGGTTCGTGGTAAATAAAAGATCATGGCGTAGCTTAGATGATTTTTTAGCAAGCTTTAAAAATGCGCATCTAGACGAAAGATTTATGGAAGAAACGCGTCAAAAGATTAAGGCTTGTAACCAAAGAGAAAATCAAGACATAGGTTCATATCTAACGGAGATAAGAAAATTGTTTGGAATGCTGAACCCTACAAAATCATTAGAGTGGGAATTGCGAAAAGCATATGAACATATGCACTTGATTTATAAAACATACATAAGAAGGTATGATTTCCAATCTTTCGAACAATTGCTACAGATAGGTAGAGAATGGGAAGCCGAGAGATTGAAATCAAGAGATAGAGGTCAGGTATTAGCCGTGACAGAGTTAAAAAATAAATCAAGGGAAAAATATTCAAATAAAGGACAGAGTAGTCAAAATCATTATTCGGAAAATAGAAACGCAATACAGCAACGGCAAACGAAAAGACAGGGGTATATGAACCTAAGAGGAAGGTACCGTAACGAAGAAAGTATATATAGGCGAAGCATACAAAGCCAAGAAACAAGGGTACAGATTAGCGAAATAGAATTGAGAAATAGTCATAAACCCGGAATAAGAGCGATAGAACCAGTTAATAAACCGGATACACCCAAAATAGAAACGCAAAATGACACAATAATATCAGAACCCCCCACAAGAAAACCATGGTCGTAATCCCAAGGAACAAAGTCAAGTCTTTAGATGCTACGTGTGTGATAAACCTGGTCATATAGCAAGGGATTGCCAATATAGATATAAAAATTCGGGAAACTAGACTGGCTTGCGAAAGGTAATAAACAACCTGGAGCCAGAACGCCAGAAAAACTAAACTCGGAAAATAATGGCAAAGGTGAAACAAGGTTTCACTTAATAATTAAAGTTGAGGGAAAATTATTTAAATGATCGGTGGACACAGTTGCAACACACACATACGTAGGTAGAGAATTAAAAGAAAAAATGGAGGAAACCGGAATTCTTATTTCGGAACCCGTCTCACGAACCCTCATAGTAGCAAATGGAGAAGAGGAGGAAATTACGGGACAGGTTTCAATTCCGGTAGAAATAGGTAATCTAAGGAAAAGACTTTTGGTTAGAA
>CAJFCO010018318.1:143384-161491 GCA_904066015.1 Synergus gifuensis
AATTCCGGTAGAAATAGGTAATCTAAGGAAAAGACTTTTGGTTAGAATAGTTCCAGAATTAAAATCAGTAGGCATATTAGGTACAGATATGATTAAGGGACTGGGAATGACGCTCGATTACGACAAAGAAATCTGGTGTTTACCAGATAAACCCTCAGTTAAATACAAGATGGAGTCACAGCCGGCAACCCTCCCAAAGCCGATTAAAATCGATAATTTAAATCGAGAGTCACTCAATCCACAACCTAAGCCGTAAATTAAATTCGGAAATAAAGTGAATCGAAAGAGAGACAAAACTTCCGAGTTAGCAAGAGAAACGAAAATTGAATCGAGTTCGGGGAAAACAATAAGTCCCAAAATATCAATAGTAACAAAGAAAGCCCAAACTCTGAATTCCACGCCAAAGGTTCCCCAAATTCCAATCAGTAATCGGTTTGAATGCTTAAGTAAGCTAAGAGCATCGGATAATGAAGTAGGGAAAAAATCGCGCGTAAGGCGAAAAGAAATACCGAAATTAATGTAAGTAAAATTAGCTGGAAGTAAAATTAGAAATGGGACGGAAAACCAAAGTAGGAAATGTTGGCAAGAATTTTGGGATAGAGCCTTGATTCAAAAAAGCCCAAAAGTAAGTAAAAAAAAGGAAAAATAGGCATAGTAGAAAAAGCAAGGAAATAGCAGAATGAATTTGCGAATTGAATGTGAACCAACAGCGAAAGTTGGTAGAATATTTGAGAAGGAAAATTAAACCTGAGGTAGGAAAAGAACATAGGGCAACACATTTAGCGAAACATAAGATAGATGTGCAAGGGCACAAGCCAATTGGGCAAAGATTCTATCAGGTCAGCCCAGTAGTCAAGCAAGCGATTTGCGAAGAAATCGATAAGATGCTGGAGCAAGGAATAATTGAACCCTCATGCTCAGAATGTTCGAACCCCATAGTTATGGTTAAACGACCAAATGGAAAATATAGGTTTTGTCTGGACTTTCGGAAAGTCAATGCAGTGAGGAAGAAAGACGGTTACCCGATACCCTTGATGGATGAAATAAAAGATGCACTCAAAGCTGCGAAGTACATATCGAAAGTAGATTTTAAATTATCATATCTGCAAATACCTTTAGAGGAAGAGTCCAAGCCTCTAACCGCGTTCATGGTTCCCGGAAAGGGGATGTATCAATTCAGGCGGATGCCTTTTGGGCTGACAAATGCTCCCGCAATTTTCCAGAGACTAATGGACAAAATCATAACACCAGAGTTAAAACCACAAGTGTTTTGCTACATAGATGATATAGTAATCGCGACGGATAGCTTTAATGAGCATTTAGAATACTTAGGGATAGTATTAGATAGGGTAAACAAAGCAGGTTTAACCATCAGCCCAGAAAAGTGTGAATTTGGTTGCTCAGAGGTAAAATATTTGGGGTTGAAGATAAATGAAAACGGTATTCAAATAGATGAAGAGAAAATTAAACCAATTCTGGAATACCCGGCACCAAAAAACGTTAAACAATTGCAAAGGTTAATTGGAATGGTGAGTTGGTATCGTAAATTCATACCACGATTCGCAGAAATAGTAGAACCGTTCAACACGTTACTAAGGAAGGGTAGAGCCTGGGAGTGGGGAAAAGATCAGGAAGAAGCTTTAGAAAAGATTAAAAAGGCGTTAAAATCAGATCCGATCTTAGTACACCCAGACTTTACGGTACCATTTCAATTGGAAACGGATGCGAGTACCACGGGGTTAGGAGCAGTTTTAACACAGGTTAGGAACGGGAAAAATCATGTAGTCGCTTATGCGAGCAGCGGCTTAAACGGGGCTGAAACAAGGTATTCAGCAACAGAGTTAGAGTGCTTAGGAGTAATTTAGGCGATAAGGAAATTTAGACCTTATTTAGAAGGCTTTCATTTCTGGGTATTGACTGATCACCAAGCCTTGAAATGGCTTCATGACATGAAGAAACCAACAGGTCGAGTAGCCATATGGGCTCTGGAACTGTTGGAGTACGATTATGAAGTAGTCTATCGGAAAGGTAGTTCGAATCACGTGCCGGATGAACTATCTAGAAAAAACGAAGTAGAGAAGCCAATAGCCAGCGCGTTAGCGACATGCATTGAAAAAAGAATCGAAAACCTAATGGAAGAAACCGACGATTGGTATAAAACCAAAGTTAGGCAGGTGTTAAAACATCCCAAGGAGAATGAGAATTGGAGAATAAGAGATTCTCAACTATATTTTTATAGACCAGACCCACTTAAATCCAAACTGTTACTAGATTCCAATCCGTGGAAACTGGTGATTCCCAAAAGGTTAGGTAAACAGGTTTTGATAGAAAACAATGACAACGTGCAGGCAGGCCATTTAGGAGCCGAAAAGACATACGCGAAAGTATCGGAAAGCTACTTTTGGCCAGGTAGTTATTCCGAAGTACTGAATTATGTTAAAAACTGCAAAATTTGTCAAAGAATCAAACCGGGAAATAAACCGAGAATAGGACTCATGGGTAAACGAATAATAGAGGAACCGTAGACAATGGTGACAACGGATATAATGGGACCGTTACCATTGTCAAGAAAGCGTAGAAACCAGTATATTCTTGTAATTGTGGATAATTTTTCCAAATGGGTAGAGATAATTCCTATTAAGAAAGCGAATGGGAAAGAAATAGAAAAGGAATTCTATAACAAAATAATATCACATTGGGTAACGCCTAGAGTATTGTTAACAGATAATGGGACAGAGTTTGTTAACAAAACAATTAGAAAGTTAGCGGAAAAATTCGGAATTAGACATGTAACCACACCAAGATATTACCCCCAAGCGAACCCAACGGAAAGATATAATAGAACGATCAAACAATTGATCAAGGCGTATTTAGATGACGATCATGCGTCATGGGACGAGTATTTAGTCGATATCAAATACGCGATGAACTCGAGTAAGAATGCGTCAACGGGATTTACGCCAGCATTTATGAACTTAGGCAGAGAATTGTACCCACAGCAATCTTTAAAAGCGGAAATAGAAAATACTGAGGAAATAGAGTTTCAAGAAGTAGATAAATGGACCGATAGGTGGAGAAGTTTCCAAATTTTGAAAGAAGAAGTTCAAAAGAACTTAGATGACGCGAACCAGAGACAAGCCGGATACTATAACCTTCGAAGGAGACCGCAAGAATTTAAAATCGGGGATAGAGTCCATAAAAATGTGAATAAATTATCCAATAAAGTAGAAAGTAAAGCGCGTAAATTGTTCGATAAGTACGAAGGAATATTTATAGTTAAAAGGAAATTGTCTCCAACCATGTACGAATTGAAAGATTTAAAGGGAAAGAGTATCGGAAATTGGAACGTTAATGATTTTAAATTGGAAAAGAGTACAGACAATGCTCAAGTAGAGAAAGAACAGGTAGAAAAGAAAGTAAAGTCAAATAGGAAAAGAGGTAGTAAAAATTAATGTTAAGAGAAAAGAGAGAGAGCAAAAAGTAAGTTAAAGGTATAAACTCCAACTCTGACAGACTCCAATTTGAAAACTATGACATAAAACTCTAATGCGAAACTCTAACTCTAAAACAGAAAAATACTAGACTCCAAAACACTCCAAACGAAACGAGGATAACTTTTTTTTTGCAGATGGATAATACACGCTGCAAATTATGCCAGGAGGTGCGTTCAGGAGTTACACTCCTGGAGCACCTAGACCACTGCAGAGCCCTGCAGTGGCTAAACTTGAGAAGAGCCAAGGTTTGAAAGGAAAGAGAAATCGCCAAACCTGAAAGAGGATAAAAAGGACTAAGGATGGAGCTTAAATGAAAAGAGGAGATAACGGAACCAACAGTTAGATTAGGGACAAAAAATTGCCAATTTTGTAAGAAGTTAATACCGAAGGAGTTATACATTTTCCATGATAGTTTTTGTAATGATAGGCCATATAGATATAGATAGAATTTAACGTGTCCAAGCTATAATAGGAGTAGTTATGTAAGAGAGAATTGGGAAAGAATTAACTTAGATTATCAAGAGTTAATTAAAATAGAAATTAAACCTAGTAGAGAGAGTAGATGGGATGTGAGAAGCCCAGTAAAAGAGGAAGAAAAGTAAGATTTTGAAATGGAATTGGAATTACTGGAGAAAGTTTCGGACATGGACCCAAACTCCCACATGGGCGGGGGGGTGTAACAAGGCTGTTACGTTGGTTGCGTGCGTGCAGGCGTAGGGGCGGGGGCACGCCGGCGAGCAGCGGTGCTGTGAGTCGTCGGTCGGCTACCCCGCGCTCTTGCAATTTAGACAGCTGACAGTCCAGACGTTTTAGACTCTCTCTCTGATCTCTCGTCAGCCTCGTTGGCTACAATAGTTTTTGGTTGTGCTGCTAATTAATAATCGTTCTTCCGGCTTTGAAGCCACTTTTTTACCGTAAGTAGAATATAGTTTTTTTAATATTTAGTAGTTTGTTCTTGATTTCTCACTCCCAAGTGGTAATTTCCCAAATTTCCCTTCCCAATTAGTAATAATCATCCTAGTTTATATGACATTAACAATCATTATGGTACATCTATGAGTGAATATTTACCATATAAAGATTTTGAATGGTTTGATGATTTTTAAAAAAACCCAGAATTTTTTAATATTCCTGATGATTCATCAATAGGTTACATTATAGAAGCAGATTTAGAATATCCTGAAGAACTTCATGATTTACATAAAGATTTACCTTTAAGTTCAGATCATTTCATACCTCCCATTTCAAAATGCACAATTCCAAAATTAGTGCCTTTATTACCAAAGAAAAATTATATAGCTCATTATAGAAATTTAAAACAATACTTATCATTGGGAATGAAGCTCACTTTATTACCTGTATTACCTTTATTACCTTTATTACCAAAGAAAAATTATATAGCTCATTATAGAAATTTAAAACAATACTTATCATTGGGAATGAAGCTCACTAAAATCCATAGAGTATTAACATGTAAACAGGAAACATGGCTTAAAGATTATATTGACTTAAATACAGAACTTAGAAAACAAGCAACAAATGAATTTGAAAACAAATTTTATAAACTGATGAAAAATTCTGTTTTCGGAAAGACTATGAAAAATTTTAGGAAGCATAAAGATGTAAGGCTTATTACAAAATGGGAGGGGAGATACGGGGCAAAAAATTTAATTGCAAGACCAAATTTTCATAGCTGCACCACATTTGTGAAGATATGGTAATCATTGAAATGAATAAAACTAAAATAAATTTCAATAAACCAATATATACAGGATTCACAGTTCTTGATATTTCCAAAATAATAATTTATGATTTTCACTATAACTATATTCAAAAAACTTTTGGTAGTAATGGAAAGTTATTGTATACAGACACAGATAGTCTAATATATCAAATCACTGTTCCTAATGTTTACGATTATATTAAAGGGATTTACACAAATTTGACACTTCAGACTATTCACCAAATAATATTTATGGAATACCACTAGTAAATAAAAAAATATTAGGCTCAATGAAGGATGAATGTAATGGAAAAATTATGAGTGAATTTTTAAGTTTACGATCAAAATTATATACGTATAAAGTTTTGGGTGAAGAAAATGAAAAAAAGAAAGCTAAAGGTGTAAAAGATTCTACACTTCGAACAATAACATTTGATGATTATATGCAGTCTCTAAATTCTTGTCAAAACCTTGTTCGTCCTCAACATATGATTACAAGCCGTAAACATAAGGTGAACTTGATTACTCAAGATAAAATTACTCTCAGCTGGCATGATGATAAGCGAGTGTTAATTCCTGGTTCGACAGACACTCTTCCATGGGGATATAAAAATAGAGCGTATGAACCCACGGAAATAGATGAAATTGATGTATAATTATTCTAAAACGTATGATAATAATTGTAAAATATAGTTTCATTTATGAATGGATGAATGAAGTCTGGAAGCGTGTATGCTTATTTGTAAAAAATGTAAATATTTAAGAAGAAAAAATATATAGAACTTATAAAAATATAAAATTCTATTTCTTGAATACCTATTAAATTTTAAATTCCCTCTTTCAGCTTAGTTTTAGCTTTGAATGAATTCATAATAATAATAGTTCTTAAAAGAGTTTAAGCGCTATTGGAGAAAAGAAATTGAAGCTTCTTTGTTTATAATTTCTCAGATGAATGCTTCAATTTACTGACCTTGGTTAAAATTTTAGAGTATGTCGCTTATACATAATCAGCATCAAGGTTGAATTTTTTCTTCTTACAAGCTATTTCATGAAAGGAAGTATTAAATAATGAAACAATTTTATCAATTTATTTTTTTTATTTATTTTTAAAGTATAATTTACAAATTATGTAGTAAACTAATTAAAATTAGAAAAAGTATTGTTTAAATCTTAAAGTTAAAATAATCTTATAATAATAATAATTTTACACCAACTTTTTTACCATGCCACTTATTGGTTTGTAATTAACAATTCGATCATGCAAAATTAAGCAGAATGCTGATTTTTGCGCAGGAAAATTTTCTTTTGCTTCAAATTCTATACGAATATCTACAGGTCCACTTTTTAAAGATTCATTTTGTTTTGAGCAATCTATAACTACTAATGGAGCATATTCCAGAAATTCTTGCCTTGTTATAAGAGGCTGTGGCTCTTTACCATAATAGGTAGCTTGACAATTTACAAACATGTCATACAATATAGAAAATTGATTCCTATCAATATCAAGATTCAAGTTACTATATGGATAAAATTGAGAGTTCAAAAATAATTTTACATCTGTTATATTACAATGATCAAAATAACTTGAATTTCGAGTCGTATTATTTTTTGTTTGTTTGAAAACATAATATAATAAATCTCGGTTTTTCCAATTGAGTTGACGTTTTAAGAGCCCAAATATTTTTTTGTGTAGACGGTAGCAATGGGTACTCATACAATTCCCAACTTCGAAAGCTTATTTGAATAGACGGATCTTTTTCAATATATTTTAATAATTTAAATTTTCGCGCGACTGATTGTTTTATGTATGGCAACAACCATTCCATTTTTTCAATTACAATTTTACAATTCTCAACAGGCATCGCTTGGACGATTGCATTTGCATCACTTCTTGATCTTGTCAAAATGAGCTCATGTTTAGCGTTAACAATAATTTTTTGATAATCTTCAGCAAAACCAAATATCATACCAAGTGATATACAAATGTCAAAATGACCAAGTGCATTGGTTAAAATTTGATAATTTCTAAATTCAAGCCACCCTGCATTTTCCAAGAATTTACTTTGACCTGCATCCAAAGAAACATTAGACTTGTAAGGCCTACATTTTTATTTTTATCTATCTCTACACCATTCAGCTCATTTTGCTTCTTCAAATAAATGACAAACTGCATTATTAACCAAAACTGTATTTGCGACTGAAGTACCATCAGTTTTTGTCAATTTTCCTTGTAGATGAATTGAACTTTTGCTTGGAAGAAGGCAGTGATCTTGATTTTGTACACTTATTCGAATTTCATCGCTATTATTGAAGATTGATGAGGCGTATGATTGATGTACATGTACCTCACAATGAGCGATTGACTCATCAAAGATGACAGAGCTTTCAATACTTAAAGTTTCCTCTTCGATGGCAAATAAGACGTTGATATACGAATATGCAAATGGAAGTACAGAAAACCTTGAATCTTCTTATTTTCTTCCTTTTGCGATCGGTGTTATATTCAGGCCTAGACTTGTCAGTAGCAGCACGTTTTGAAGTATTAACCCTTTGACAACTCGTTGTCGAATGTTTAGTTTGCGGCATGATACTAAGTTTTTATAACAAAAACTAAGCTTTTTATTGAAAACCATACCCATTATCGCAAAGATTTGATATGTAGTCTTATTGTTATAATTTCTCCACGAAAATTAACCAACTGCCCGTTTTGATCCACTATCCGCAGCTGTATAATGTCTTGGCGGCAACCGGCAAGTAAATGACATGTGATGGAACTTCGACTATCTTATATCCCGGTGGTACGATAGGAAAAAATTCATGAATAGTGTGCACTTTTTGAATATTGATATACGCTCCTGTAGTTATATTACACTCAACTCTGAGAGCATTTACTTTAGTTATAGATACAGCCTGGTCAGATTCATACCATTTATTACCTTCTAGCCTGCGTGGAGAAAATCCTAGCAAAGAACAAGAGAATCTTGAGGTTCGAATGTAATATCACGATTACAATAAATTTCACTTTTTAAAGTATTATTGTTTGGTTTAATATGAATATTAATACCCTTACTTTCTAAAAAAATTCTGTAGGTAGCTCTGTATGTCACTTATTTCATACCTCCCTGTAGATATAGTAATTATTTTATTGTGCACGTACAATTTATTTTGACCAAAATTCACGTTTGCAATTGAATTGAAAGTTAGAAATTCTACGAGACCTAAGGCATAATTTTTGTTAGAAGACAATTCAATCGGTGAAAAGTATTGAGCTTCAATAATAGAAGAATTTCCTGATAACTTTACAGTAAACGAATCGTCCATGATGATTGCAAACAATTAACTAAACTAAAGTAACGATTTCACATCTTTATACAGGCAGTGCATATTAGGTAAATTTAATTGATTACATAAAACTTTCAGACATAAATGTCCACACACGAATGTATCAAAATTTTGATACCTTTCATGATTATACTTTACGCTACCAACACCGAGATACTTAAAGAGATCAGAAGGTTGTCTAAGATAACCAAAACTACACGGAGAAAAATAAAAATTTCGGTTTCGGAAAAACTGCTAAGTAATTTTAAAAAGTGCTTTTCAATTAGGAAACAATGCACGAATATAGGTTCCGTTCCTAGATATTTTAGTAGCCATAAAAAATGAAAATGACTTCTGAAATATTGATAAATATTTCATATGCTAACGGCATTAAGTGCCATTTAATGTAAAAGTTTTATACGTTTTATTAAAGAAAGTAGTACTTGAGATGCCTTACAGTTGTATCCAGTTACAAAATGTAATCGTAAAGCAAAATTTTGTACTCGTTTTAAGAAAATACATTAGTAGTTTTTCTACATGAAAGTAAACTGAACTATTTTAGAAATGAGTTGAAAGATAGAAAAGTATTTTGAACAGTAATTACTGCAATGGAAATTACAAAATGAAAGCTTATTACCATTTGCGCACGTTTCAAAACGTCTAGTAGTCAGTCCTATACTTCCAGAAGATGATACATAAGCTAATGCACCTCAATACTCATTCACGTGTTTACTACATTGGACGTTTCTAATTCGATTCTCATAATCCTCTGTAGGTACGTGGAAAGCCATCAGACTGCTGCCCAGGAAACCCGCTTTCGATTCCCGCCAGCGCTTCGTTTTCTTCTAACCCGATTTTACTGTTTCAGCTTTATAATAATATTAAGTTTAAGATTATACATGTATATAATTTTTAATTATATTCGGTTTCCAAATTTGGTAAAATGTGTTTGGGTTGTTTGAAAGCCAAGCCCTTCAAAGCTTGTGACACGCGTTTGTTTCTTTTTTTGCTATTTCAAACAAAACTGTTTGAGTGCGGTATGGGACTGACGAGTCCAGTGCGGCTACCGATATACTCTGGTCGCTTGGCACCTACTCATAAGGCTCGCGTATGAATCGTAGTATGAAGTTCGTGCACGTTTTATACTTTATATAGAATCGTCCACTAGACGGCATAGAGATTCTTTCCATAATTGCCTACTAACTTATTCTTATTATTTGACCTTTGATTGAAATATTTGCGTGTGAATCATTTATTAAATTTTCATCCTGGATTCAATTTCTTCGTTGGCAGGAAATACTTGTCTACTCCAACTTCGTTTAGCTTTTGGAAATTCATTTTTTTCAGTAAAATTAATTTTATTTAATTCTCTTATTATTTGTTGCACTTTTATCTTCCTTTTTATTAATTGTTTCACTTCTTGAATATTAGTTAAAAGAACACTTAGCCGATTTCTAATTTCAGTTTTCGTTTCACTATTTGGCATTAGCGATTTCAACTCAACGGCTATCTGCAGACTGAAAAAAAATAATCGCAAACCTCCTTTTATAGACCCCGTTGTTATTGTCACTAATTTTTTTTGTCACCGTAATCAACATTCCACTTTAAACAAACCCATCATGATAGGTCAATAATCTCAGAGGATCAGTAACATTAAAATATTCTAAGAAATGTTATTAACAAAAACAATAGGTCAACACGTCTGGATCTTTCTCATACGTATCAATTAACAAAAGAAAAGACGACAGGATGCTCATCTTCCAAAATATCACCCGCCATCGCAAATAAACTGACAAATAACATTCCACTGCTCTAAATAAAAATAATACTTATGACGTCATGAAATCACACTTTCCAGAAGAATTTTTTCTCATGGCTGAGGGCGGATGTTACGTCATCACAATTGTGACTACATTGATTTATTTTAATCATTAATCTAGAAGCGTCGAAACCGTTATTAAAAACATAAATTTCGCACGGAGGTACGGACGATCTGAAAGACCAATAGCGGATATGACGTCATCATATTTATCATCATAAAAATACCAAATTTTTCAGCATGGACATTAACCATTCCTTAAATTTTTATTTGATCTCTTACATGCGTCAAATCAGATTCCTTTTCCGGTTCCCACGACTTGAAGGCTAATAACCAATACATACCTATATTATATGATATGTTATAATAACAAATGTTCTGTAGATTAAACATTCGAAAAGTACACCTGCAAATCATAAACAAATTCCTTCATGAATTGTTATTCAAAAACATATAAATTTCACACGAGGCACCGACGGTCTAAAAGACTCATAAGCATTCCATTGACACCGGATATGTCACTCGCACATTGATAATAACAAATGTTCAAATTTAAACAATCCCAAGGTCACATTTCGGCATATTTAAATCAAACTATAGAAGAATTGCGTCATCATTTATTTAAACAATCTCAAGGTCATTTTTATACACGAAACTTTTTTACCACGGACACGAACCATCGAACGTTCTCGAGTGTTGGTAAATGTCGGTAACAGGAATCTTGCATTAGAACCCGCCCTGCCTAACTACTATTTGTATTTAAATTACTATAACAGGAAATGCAAACGAAAACTAATTTACTTAAAGTTCTATCGACCATAAGGAGCACATTCTCATCAGGACACTCGCGCTTCGCGCTCGATATTTGATTTAAACCTCGCGCTTCGCGCTCGGTTTTGTTTAACAATATTTTTCAAGATTAAAACGAAAACTACTCATCCTATTATAAAATGGCCAAAGGAGAACTTATATTATGTGTACAATTTTGCTTCCGTCGATTTTTTTCGAAAATTTGAGGCTTTATTCTGAAAAAGTGATTACCTGTTTATGATTCAAAGTACTGTCCGTCACTAGCCACTACTTTTTGCCATCTTTCGGGCAATTGTCGGATACCATCTCGAAAAAACTTTGCGTCTTTTGAGGCGATCCACGAATCGATCCATTCTTTAACTTCTTCATAAGAGTGGAAATGCTGCTCAGCTAGGCCATGTGTCATCGATCGGAACAAATGGTAGTCGGAAGGAGCAATGTCTCGAGAGTACGGTGGGTGGGGTAAGACTTCCCATTTTAGGGTTTCCAAGTATGTCTTGACGGGTTTTGCGACATGTGGCCGAGCATTGTCATGTTGCAGGATAATTTTATCGTGTCTCTCTTGATACTGTGGCCGTTTCTTCTTCAATGCTCGACTCAAACGCATCAATTGCGTTCGATACCGATCCTCTGTGATAGTTTCACTCGGTTTCAACAGCTCATAATACACCACACCGAGCTGGTCCCACCAAATGCAGAGCATAACCTTGGCACCGTGAATATTCGGTCTGGGCGTAGATGTGGAGGCATGTCCGGGCATTCCCCATGATTTTCTGCGTTTGGGATTATCGTAGTGGACTCATTTTTCGTCGCCGGTTACAATGCGATGTAAAAAACCATTTCAATTCTCTCTTTGAAGCAGCTGTTCACAAGCAAAGAAACGGCGTTCAACGTCTCTTGGCTTCAATTCATAAGGAACCCAATTTCCTTGCTTCTGAATCATTCCCATGGCTTTGAGGCGTTTCGAAATTTCTTTTTGAGTGACTCCCAATGATTCTGCTAATTCTTCTTGCGTTTGGCACGAGTCTTCAGCAAGTAATGCCTCCAGTTCGGAATCTTCGAAAATTTTTTCTCTTCCGCCGCCATGCCGGTCCTCGACATCAAAATCACCGCTTTTAAAGCGTTGAAACCACTCACTACATGTTCTTTCACTAAGAGCAGAGTCACTGTAAGCACTTGAGAGCATTCGATGAGTCTCAGCCGCAGTTTTCTTCAAATGAAAGCAGAAAATCAACACTTCCCGCAAATGACGAGAATTTGGCTCGAAAACTGACATCTTCGATCGAGAATACACTTCTGATGCAAACACAAATTCACTAATGTGGTGCTATCGTTATGTTGACAGATGTCCAAGCTTACTGTATGAAATTTTTTACCTGCCTATTTCAACCGACATTTACCGGTGCAGCCATCTATCGAAAAACGGCGGATGCAAATTTGTACACCTAATAGATGTTTTCAAGGCCAATAATTATGTTTCTTATCATTTTCTCTGCATCTCGCGTTATTTGGCTCAAAAAATTTGAATTTTCGATTTTTTAAGGAAATTCAAAAAGTTGTTATGCCTGTCCTATAGGGTGTTTCAAGAGAAACATTTTTCATCTTCAGACTTTTTTTCATATCGTGAGTTGTTTGGCTTCTAATTTAAGTTTGCTTTCATTTTTTTGGATTTTCAAAATCCAAAATTTTTTATCCAAAAAAGTCATTAAGAAAAATTGTTCGACTTTTTGAGTACTACGAACATCATTCATTAGAATTTTTAAATTAAAAAAAGTGGTTTCAAAATTTTTCATAATGATCCAACTTTTTGAATTTTTATCCAAAATGGCTGGCCAACGAACTTGACCTTCATTTTAGGACACTAAAAGAGTATACGAAAGGACATTCCAATCGGTCAATTATTTTATTGGGATTATGGGATTCAAATAAAGCAATGAGACACAGAGTTTTAATCAGAGAGAGTATTCCTTTTATTCAGAGGTCTTTGCTCATTGAGAGCTGTCGAAGAACTAACTAACCAAAAGACATATTAAAAATCATAAGCTAAGGGTTCTTTGTCTCAGTTATCGTTTGTTTCATTTATTCTTATGTATACAGTTCTTATAAACACACTGTGGTAGACTTCTCGCAAATCTCTCTTTCTTAACTTCGTACATATAATCATAACATTTTATTCTAAATAGATTCTTATATTACTGGATTATTTTTGCTCATATTCCAACACTCCCACTCAAAAATAATCTACTATCTTTAATCTCTGTATTTTGCTCTGATCGAAATTAATCTAATTTTAACAGTTTTACAAAGGGATAATTTAAATATTTATATATCGTAAAAGCTTTTGAATTACAATTCTTCCAAGCCTATTTGTTTACGCAGTTTCAAAAACTGTACTGTTTGTAGCGGCTTTGTGAAGACGTCCGCTAGTTGTTCACCTGTTGGAATATATTTCAAAGTTATTAGTTTTTGTTCAATCTTTTCTCTGGTAAAGTGATATTTTATGTCTATATGTTTAGATCGTTTATGATCTGTAGGATTATTAGCTATTGCGATACATCCATTATTATCTTCACGAATAACTATGGGATTTACAATCTCTAAATTAATACTTTTTAGAAGAGTTTTTAACCAGCACGCTTCTTTTATACTTTCATAAAGTGCCATGTATTCGGCTTCTGTGGAAGATGTAGCTACTGTATTTTGTCTTCTGGTATTCCAAGATATCGTATTCTTATTAAATAATTGAAATAAAAACCCTGTTGTACTTTTACGATCAAGTTCATTTCCTGCCCAATCGGAATCTACATAGCCAACTAGCATATCTTTATAATCAACCCTTTTATAAATTAATTTTAGTTTCAACGATCCTTTAACATATCTTAAAACCCTTTTTAAACATTGCCATAATTCTTGATTATTTTTATTTTGAAACCTACTCAACAAATTAAGAGCTACGCTTAAATCGGGTCGAGTACACAACATTGCATACATTAGGCATCCTATCAAATTTTTACATGGTGCTTTATAAGTCACCTCTGAATCTAACGCAGCATAATTTAATTTAACAGGTAAAGGAGTACTAACTGCATTGCAATCATTCATGTTAAATCTTTTGAGAACTCTCTGAAGATATGCGCTTTGATCTAAAGTAATAATATCGTTTTTTCTCTCAATATTTATACCTAAGAAAAACTTTGCTTCTTTCATATCTACCATTGAGAACTGATTCATTAAATATCGTTTGAAATTTGACATAGTATTTTGTTCAAAAGTGATTATCAATATATCATCAACGTATAAAATAAGATAAATATTTCTATTTACATGACCTTTATCCAAAAAATATAAACAGTAATCTACTGAGGAATTTTTAAAGCCTTGCTTTCTAAGGACCTTATCAAACTGTTGAAACCAACATCGAGCAGATTGTTTCAAGCCATATATTGCTTTATTTAGTTTACATACTTGATTTTTATCTGCTTTTATACTTTCAGGTACTTGCATATAAATTTCCTCATTTAACGGACCATTTAGAAAAGCTGTTTTCACATCCATTTGGTGAATTAGTAAATTGTACTGATTAGCAAAAGCTAAAAGAATTCGAAAGGTAGTGATTCGCGCAACTGGTTCAAATGTTTCATTGTAATCAGAGAGGTATTGTTGACTAAAACCTTTGGCTACTACCCTGGCTTTGTATTTAGTTGGGTTTCCATTAATGTCATTTTTAATTACAAATACCCACTTACAACCTATAACGTTTTTGTTGGCCGGGCAAGTCACTATTTCCCAAGTATTATTTTCTACAAGGGAAGCAATTTCATCTTTCATTGCTTTCTCCCACTGAAACCAATCATCTCGATCTTTTATTTCATCATAAGTTTTAGGATCATCAGAAACAACCGACTGTGCACTTATTTGATAACAATGCTCTTCATTATAAGAAATGTTAGGCATGTTTTTAATACGTGCACTTCTTCGCAACCCATTTTCTTTTGGGCCTACTTGAGAGTTTGTTTCGTCTGAAAACGACGCTTTATCAACTTTATCCGTTTGGATATCAGATTCGTTGATTTTACTCTCTTCCTCTTTATTTGTTTCTGCATTTTGATCAATTTCTAGTTTTTGTCTTTTAATAACACTAGAATTTTCAATATGATCAATTTCAATGTTTCGACTTTTAATATTAGAATTGTTTATTTCAATTCTTTCATTATGTACACGAGGTCGCGAAATTTTGAAATTCATTTCATCGAATATAACATCACGAGCAACAATAAAATTATTTGTTTCTGTATTCAGTATTTTATAACCATTTACCTCATATCCCACAAGTATCCCTTTAAATGAACGTTTATCAAACTTACTTTTTTTGTTTTTATTGTGAACATAAACAGTACTCCCGAATACCTTTAAGTGATCGAGTCTAGCCTTTTTATTGTGCCATAGTTCATAAGGAGTTTTATTTACTGAAAGGGATTTTGTTGGTGACAAGTTTAGTAAATAAGTTGCAGTTAAAATTGCTTCTCCCCAAAGTTCTTTACCTAATTCTGCCCCATGTATCATAGCACGCGCTTTCTCTGTTAATGACTTATTCATTCGTTCTGCGATGGAATTTTGTTGAGGTGTGTACGGCACTGTCAAATGATACTGAATTCCTTTTTCTTTACAAAAGGACTTAAATTCATTTGATAGATATTCAGTCCCATTATCACAATATAAATGTACTATTTTTAAATTAAAATGTGCTTCACTTTTGGCACAAAAATCTTGAAACATTTTGAAAACGTCCGATTTATGAGTAAGTAAATAAACAACAGTGTAATGGGTAAATTCGTCTATAAAAGTTACAAAATATCTTTTCTCATCGATCGTTATGGGAGTTGTTGGTCCACATACATCTGAATCAATGATAAATAAAGGCCTTGTTACATGTGATCTGTTTCTTTCTTTTGAAAAGCTAAGACGCGCTTGCTTTCCATAAATGCAAGCTTCACAGATTTCATTCGTGGGATTTATAGTTTCTATTTCTTTGTTATTTATATACATATTATTTCTTTTAATTTCTAAGAATTTTGACTTGCCCATATGACCTAAACGTTCGTGCCAAAGTTTATATGTGTTTATATTTGCAATTGTATTACTACACATTTTTGTTTGTACTATAAAATCAACTTTTATTAAATTGTTTATTGACTTACCAGTTGCGATGATTTTGTTATCTTTTTCAATGGTTGTTTTCCCATTTAATAATAAATTATAAGGGACCTCGGGAGCATAAAGCACGTTCTCCAGAACTCCGGACATTCCTTGATCTGTTGTCACATGTATGGTTCCTCTTCTTGTCGCCAGTATTGCCTCGTTCTTCTTTGCGACAGTAATCTTCACTGGTACTGATAAATCAATCACCTCTGAAAAGAGATCCTCTTGGTTAATCAGATGATTGGTTGCTCCTGAGTCAAGTAGAAATGTCAACTTATCTTTTCTATTGGTTGAATTCTTTGATGACAGTCCTACTCCACTCATGAATGCAAAACCACCCTCGCTGCTTTCCATTTGAACAGTCTGAATTGTTCGTTGACGGTCTTCCGGATTTTGCGACATTTTCTTGTAATAATAACAGTTCCTCTTCTCGTGATTTCGTCGTCCGCAGTGTTCGCACTTTTTGGCATAATTATTGGAATTGTTGAAATGATATTTCTTGAAATGATTCCTCTGAACTTGTTGATTTTTGAATCCTTGTGTGAATTTATTAAATGGTTTATTTTTAAAGTTTGGTCGATAATTGTTGAATGTCTTTCCAGTTCCCTTGTTCTGCTTCTGTGATTTATCCTGTGGTTGAACGTCTGCTTGTAAAACTTTTCCGCTTGTGTCATTTCTTTCATTTCTTAATTTTATTTCGTAGTCCAGCAGCCTTGTTTTTACAAATGCTAGAGTCAATTTGTCGTCAGCTATTGTCTGAATCGCAGTGAAAACTGGATCATATGTTGTTGGCAGTGTCAGTAGTAATCTTGCAATTTTACTTGTTTCTTTTAGCGTTTCTCCAGCTGCTTGGAGTTCTACTATCATTTCATCGAAAAGCATAAAATGCTTGGTGAGGGGAATATCTTCTTTGAATTTAAAAATAATTAATTTCTTCACTACTGCCAGTTGAGTTGCCAAACTCTGCCTCTCGTACAAAGAATCCAGTTTACTCAATATACTTCTTGCGGTATCAATGCTTGTGGCAAAACCAAGTATTGCATCACTCAAGTGTTCAATAATCGCACCCTTTGCTAGTCTTTCTTTCTTTTTCCATTCATCAGTCATTATTGCCGGTGGTTCACTGTCAAGCACTTGTAATGCATCTTCTTCCTCGATTAATGCACGAATTCTCATTTTCCATATGCTGTATTTTTCCCCATTAAATGGTGTAATGTTTCTTTTAGTTTTCCTACTTGTATCATCCATTTTTACTATACTATCACTGTATTGTCACTGCACTATTGTTTTAAGTTTCACTTCTAATTTGGCACTGTGAATTTCAGAAGAGTTATTTTAACACTATTTTAATGTTCACCTTTTTAATTTATTTTACACAAAAAATTTAAATTTATAATTTTAATCTGTGTCTGGGCCCATAACCTATTGGGATTATGGGATTCAAATAAAGCAATGAGACACAGAGTTTTAATCAGAGAGAGTATTCCTTTTATTCAGAGGTCTTTTCTCATTGAGAGCTGTCGAAGAACTAACTAACCAAAAGACATATTAAAAATCATAAGCTAAGGGTTCTTTGTCTCAGTTATCATTTGTTTCATTTATTCTTATGTATACAGTTCTTATAAACACACTGTGGTAGACTTCTCGCAAATCTCTCTTTCTTAACTTCGTACATATAATCATAACATTTTATTCTAAATAGATTCTTATATTACTGGATTATTTTTGCTCATATTCCAAC
>CAJFCO010018318.1:161501-174329 GCA_904066015.1 Synergus gifuensis
GTATTTCGAAAGTTATCGTGCTCACAAACTAAAAATCTACAGACAGACAGATAGACAGACAGACACACAGACAGACACACAGATACACAGACAGACAGACACATTAGTAAAAACATGTTTTTCAGGTTCAGGGGGTCCCAAGACGTGGACATTTGATAAAAACTGGGGGGGTAAAATTTTACACAAACCTAATACCTTCTCTGATGAGAATGTAATAAACAAATTAGGAAGTAATTTTCTCAATATAAAAAGAATTAATAGGAAAAGGCATTACCTCGTGCATTATTGCCTTCACTACGCGTTTCGACAGCTATAAATGGCACTGCAGGTGCCATATTATCTTGATCTGGCAGCCCTATGTTACTAAGGCCAGGGGGTGGAACGAAATTTTCCACACCATCTTCAAGATTGTTTGATGGAACAGAGGAAAAGAAATTTGTTCAGTAATTGGTTGAGGAATAAGAATAAAATTCTCCCGTAAGAGTAACCTGGTGCATTGTCTGGTTGGCCAGGCCTTTCAACAGCCATAAATAGCACTGCAAATGCCATATTATCTTGGTCTGGAAGCCCCACATCACCTAGGCCAGGGGGTAGCACGAAATTTTCCGCACCATCCTAAAAAATGTTTAAAGAAAGAGATGCAAAGAAAATTGTTCAGGAATTGCTTGAGGATGTGGGCATTGCACCAACAAATTTTATGTGCAAATAGTTTCGAAATCAAAATAATACTTTTTAGAACTCTAAAGAAATAAATATTAAAAAGATTTTGAAATTATATTTAATTATATTTCATTCTTGTTAAACATTTTTCAGTGGGCCGTCGCGCAAATTTTTGAAGTTATTGCTTTATTTCACAATAAATTAAAAAATTTTTTAATCGATAAGCCAATTGCACAGAACTGAGTACTATATAAAAGTCAAATCAGTAGATTTTGCGTTTACAAAGTAAACAAATCTTTAAATGCAATCCATTTCTGATCCCTGGGTAAGATTATATTTGAAAAAATTTACAAATTATAATTGAAAAAAATTTTTTTTTTTTCATGAAACGGTAAAGTGGGGAGGGCAACTTTTATTCATTATCTGATAATTCTGAAGTTAACACGTAATTATTACAAAATATATAGGATTATTAAGCTTTGCATACAGTCCCATAGAATGAAGTCTTATCGCCTCGCGAATGACAATGCTTTTTTGAATTGTTCGACAAGGTCTGCTATTTAAGGGTTGTTCCCCATTTCCCAGTTTTTCGATGTCGATGATCTGCTCATTTATGAAAACGCCTAATGTGTCTGAATAAAATATTTTTAAAATGATGTTTCATAAGCGATAATCCTGTTGAAATATGGGAAGTTATTTTTGTACTTTACCTAAAAATCGCCACATATCTGGTTGCAAAGTACCAATGCGTCTTTCAGGGTTATTATAATATTTTCTGTGATATCCAAGGTTCGTGAAAGGCTACCGGAAACTCGTAATATTTCTGCTAGTAGAGATCATCTCATGCGCACATAGACCATCAATTGCGTTATAGCTTCGAAGCCATTAACTGCAATCAGATCTGCACGCCTTCTTATAATTTCAAGTCCCTCGTTGAGCATATGACCTGGAGAAAATGGCAGAGCTACAGACATCGCCAATACATCTAGTGTCACATTAATTAACGGTAACGAATTCCACTGTTGTCGCAGATCCTTTGGAGAGAAAAGAAACGGAATACAAATAATTAAACAGTTTAATTATAAATAATAGGATTTCATGTAATGTACTTACCTCTGTGCAGACATACCAACTTCCATACATAGTTGCTCGTGGGTAAACCGATTGAAGTGCGTAGACAGGTGCATTTTCATAAGATCCAATTAATTGTTGTAATGATCCCTCGTTATTGGTTAAACGAGAGATTTCTTCGAAAACTCTACGATATAGTTGTGTACTTTGCATACTGCAAAGTATGTAACAAATTCCCACTCCCTTAAAATCGAACATCTTTAATAATTGAGGGATCAAAATAAGAAACTGAGAAAAAGGTAAATTGAAAATAATTATACTTACGTATAATAATTTCGCAGGGGGATGGCGAGCATTAAGAGACATGCTATGCGAGGAACTGTAGGTAATACTTTTTGAAAAATAAAGAATATTAAGTTGTAAGATAAGAATAACAAACGAAAAAAAATGTATTAAATTAATGTGTTTAAGGTTCTGAACTTTCGAATGATCAAAATCTTTTACTACTTGCTTTTTAAACTAAGTCCAATGAGAAAATATTAGTTCATCGACATTGAAAATAATATAAAGGAAATTAAGAATGTGCACTTTTCTTTACAGTTAAAACATTATTTCCACATAACATATATTTGGGAAAAAATATTGAGTTTATTTTAACGTTCAAAGATTTATGTACAACTACAACCAATGTATCTGCAATGTGTCGGCACGGTAATAGAGGACAGAAGAATGTGTTATCGCTGCTTTCATCGCCTCTGACACCAAGATTATAGCAAATTCTCCTTCGTCAGTTTGTACAGAGCCTCGAAACATGTTTTCCGTCGGTGGGTAATGCTCAAGAAACTGAGACAATTCGAGCAGGGTCGTCGGGGATAATGGTCGACCTCTGTCTTTCGCGGCGCATATTTGTGCGGAAAAAGTCGAATGGTAGGTGAAGTCGTAAATGAGGCGTTCTATAATAATGAAAAAAAAATTTTCATTCAACCGTTCTAAAGTTATGTTTGGAAATACAAATTTTATTGCCTTGTAAACTTTTTCAAAGTTTATAATGTCAAATTAGAAGACCTACGCTAGTGTTTCGCCGTCATATATAATTCGAAGATCTGTGTATTCGTTCCTACACCTGTGCAGAATTCGTCTCTTTAATCGGTCTAATTCCATGTAGTGTGGGATGAAAGCATAACATTCTTGATTACCATATTGTGACGCACACTTTTCTAGAATCAATAAATTGATTCTAGGGTCTCCAAAAGTGACGCACAAAAGGCCCCAAAGAAAAAGAAATTAAAAAAAAATAAAAAAAATTAGGAAAGTTATATTATCTTCAGAAGATAGTTTTAAATAATAACATAAATTTCATTAAACAAATTTAGATAAGAAAATAAAGAAATTCTGGGCGCCAGTCCTTTCTTGGGACAAAGATAAAAATAAAACAAATAAATCTATTCATAAAAATTCAAATAAGATCAATTAGGCTAAAACATACGGGAGAGATAACAAGATAAAAGGAAACATTATTCCTAAGAGATAAAAGATAGAAGATAAAAATAGAGGCAACCCCGCAAAATTCTAACAAAATTAATCATTAAAAGAATAGCCAAATAGTATTAAAAGATATTAATTCATACAAAAGATATGAGATATAGGATAAAAGTTTAAATATTAAAACTTTTATAATTAAAAATCATTGGCGATAAAAACAAATTAAAATTTAACAAAACCTAATTTGTTACTAGCTCGGAACATTTAAATAATTAGTAGAGAGAGGTGGTTCGGGAATTATAAGACTCAAAGTATTTTATAAAAGAATTTAAAAAAGTTTTATTCATTTGAATAAGAATATTCTGACATGAGATATAAATAGCAATGAATTGATTTGAAATGTAAGAATACAAACAAGAGTTGAAATTAAAATTGAATGTTTACAGAATGAAAGTCAACAGTCGAACCGGATTCAAAATAAGATATGTTAAAATCAATAATTATATAAGATATGACATAAAATTTTTATAGAATATAACAGGCAAAAAGGGACTAAAAATGGGGAAACATGTAATAAAATTAAGGGGTTTTGGGTTCTCACTAATTGGGGAAATTTGGGTTCTCATTGAATAATTATTTCGGGGAGAATTTAATTACATATTATATAAATTAAGGGGTTTAGGTTCTCAGAAATCAAAGGGGTTAGGTTGTCATTACACAATTAGAAAGGGGTAAAATTAATTTAAATGAATTACAACAACAAAAAATCAATGAAATCACTTAGATTCAATAAAATAAATCATTAAAATCACACAATTCATTAAAACAAATCATAAAAATCAAATAAGTCAATAAAATAAGTTATAAAATTACATAATTTGATAAAATAAAACATAAAATCACATAATTCAAAGAAAAGAGATCTCAGACGGCTAAATCTACTCGGCACTCTGGATTATTATTAAAAAATTACAGGCACATAGCGATAAAATTCAATAACATAATAAAATTCAACAAGATATTATAAAATTCAATAAAATTCAATAAAATTCAACAATACAAAATAAATTATCATAAAAATTCAATAAAATAATGAAAATGGGATGATTCAGCCAAGGAGATGAAAGAGAATATAAAAATCATGTAGAAATTAAAATGAATAATATAAAAATGAAATAAACTTGGCTAAATCATTGAAAGAAATCGAATCATACCTCGAAATTCGGAGAGAGACACTTTTGAATATACTGGTAACTTTTTAATATAGACTTGATACGTGCTTTCGCGATGAGTTCACAGAATCAAAGAGATTGAGTCAAGTTCTCAAGGAAGCTCGTTAGCCTGAAGGAATTACAAATTGGGGGAAAGGGATGATGTGCGTAAGCCTAATTTTCGTAATTTCGCATGGTCGAGAGAGGGATAGCCGATGAGGTCCGCTTCCGATTCGTCCATTCGAAGTCCTTTCTTCCTCTTTTCCCACTCCTTATCAGCCGTTGTTGAAAGACAAAGAGGTTCCGAACTCCTTCATACGAGAGGGAGTGAGATGCAAGAACCTTTGATGCTTTCAGATATCAAATAGTGTGGAGAACAAGGATGTGGAGAACTAATAATAATAGTTACATCCCTTTATGTTCCAGATAACTTTAGAGAGAGGTAAATGGCATTTTTAAAAGCCAATGAACGTCTATTAATAGACAAAGAGATAATCAATAGTTACAGGTATCTGTAATTGAGATAATTAGGCGAGATTACCAATTCTCACATAGAATTATTAGGTAATCGCCTCGATCAATCTTTGCCAGGAATGCGCCTAGACATAAAGATGACCAACACCAATCCTTCTGTCCATTATTGACAGATTTAACAATTCTGTCTTGGACGTCAAGAGGGATGATGGAGAGAGAGATAACGATGAGAAGGCCCAAGGACAGTAGTTGTGGCGAAAAACTCGTGAGGGTAGTGTTGCGAATGACGGAACTGAATCAGTAGATGCGTAGGTGGTTGGTACGTCTGTGGCTTCTCGCTCGTGACCGCAAAACTCGGAAATTTACAAAAAAAATTAAAAAATGAAATAAATCAGCCCTAAAAATATCTTATAAAATAAATAAAATTCGAAATTCGAATGAAAATAAATATAAAATAAAAATACATAATAAAAAAAAAAAAAAATTAAATTAAAAACAGTTAGGAGTGCCGAATCGTACTCTAAACGAGAGCACTTAAGTCTTTATTAAAGTAAGGTTTAATTTTGAAATAGTTTTTGTGATTTGCAGAAATCTGCATCATCGCAACTTTTATTGAACCATACTTATTCAATATGCCTCGGATACATTGTTCAAATACAATTAAAGCATCATCGAGGAATGAACTTATATATATATGTACAAGATTCAGGATAACACCTGTTCGAAGTCTACAATTAAACGCCGTCTCACAATCAGCCCAGCGAACTCGATCATTTATATCACTATTATCACCATCAGACATCTGAATTCTACCACCTCGTTTCAAATGTACTTCGAATAAAGCATGGAGATGCATGATTTGTTGAATAATATTGATACACCTTTTCTTTTCAGATTTCCAATAAAACTGTCTTAATACATTGTTTAGTGTGATTAGATTAACATTACACTGATTTACTCATCTGTTAATGAAATCAATTTTCACACTTTCCTCTTGAAAGTCTGGCAGAACACATAAAGCCTTTTCAATCACTGGAATGAGCACTTCACATTCGTCAAGAATATCTTTATTCTGACTACGTTTCAGTGGCCGCCCATCGTTGTTGTCCTGCTTCGGAGAAATTTTGCGTTTTGCAGACATGATGACTGATGGAATTCTCTCTGCTCTCAGGATACTCTGCTGCTGCTGCTCAGACAAGCTGTGAAACTAGGAATGATTTTCGAGCCTGATGCACCGACTTATATCCCCAAATTCCCCCACTCTTCCTCTATTTTCCACTCTTTATTTTTTTCACCATTACGACAGTATACGCGTTACTTACGATATGAGCAAGTTCAAATAACCCGGGTTTTTTTCTACAATTTTCACATTTTCGAAAAAAGTTTAGTCAACATCCGTCCGTGTTCACGTTCTTGTCGGATGTTGACTATAATTCTTTTGAAAATGTAAAAATTGTAGAAAAAAACCTGGGTTATCTAAATTTGCTCATATGGTAAGTAACACATGCCCTTCAGAAATCCTTTTTCTATAAGTTAAGTAGATTTTAAGTTTTTCTTTGTATTTTTGGTTTTTCTTCATTTATTTTTAATCCTTAGGTTTATTCGAAATTTAATTATTTTTTTTTATAGTTTACCACTCCTTATAGTTTTTACTTTTAGGGGGTGAATCGATGGTCTTTCCAGGAGTGGTGGAATTGATATGCGCCACTTTTTACGACCGTCGAGTCCCCCCCTGAAATATTTAAATCGTCGATGAGTATTGCCGGTTTACGCTGGTGTAAACTGGTATTACCGGATATTACTGGTGGTACCGGTTCGATTTGTCGCAATGCGAAATCCCTTGACCAATCAGGTAGCGCCCTGGGGTGCGGCGACCTGGCTGCGAGGTGCTCGCTCGCGTCGAACACCGAGTCAATCGCTCAACGAGCACCGTTCGACGAGGGTTTTTCTTCCGATTCTTGTCACGCGTCCTCGTGTAGTTTCTTTTCTCAACTGTTTGATTTTTACTTTAAATAAATGTTCAATTGTTCGGATTTAGCTTGTTAATTTATTTAGTATTTTTTCTCTACGGGAGTTTTTTCTTTTTCAGGTCAACTTTTTCCAGATCCACTAGTTTGCTCAGTCCCTGGAAACGCTGGGAGTTTTCCAGGAACCTGAGACGCCCAAAAGTTTTAAAATAGTTCTCAACGATTTAAGAGAGTCCGGAGACGATCTTAATTCGCTTTTTCATCAGTGCGCGTAAGATATCAGTGAATTTCTTCGTACAACCTAGTGATCGGGAACGGCCGACCTTCGTTCGGCGACCCCTTCGATCTTTCGGTCGAGGGTCGTAGTTCGTGGATCAATGGTTCCGAATCTCACGGAGTTTTCTCGCCCCGACTTCGAAGGGCATCAATCCTGGGATCAGTGATTCCTTCGATCTCGAGACGAGCACCTGAATCAGGTGTACCCTTTTTCGGCGTTCTTCTAATTCCGTCTCATTAATCGAATGAGTACGGACTGTGACCCCGGTCTCCCAGCACCATCGATTGGTCCAATCGGTGTCGTGAATCGCGTTTCGAACGAGAACCTAAATAAAGGTACGCATAAGAGTCGTGGAAAGCCTCAAAAGCTTCTCGGTAAAAGACGCTGCGACTCTAGGAGGCTACCGTTAGTGGTCGCGCGAAGTGATTCGAATTCCGGACCGTCCCTCCCGCGAACCACCAGCGAGTTACGATCCGGAACTACCTCGCGAGTTCCTCGGCGAGAAATACGATCCGGAGAGTCCTTTATTTTTATCGGTAAAAATTCCGCGAGAACGTATCCCGGAATTTCAACCCTCTTTCCCCCCCACGCTCGCCACGTGTACGCGTTATTCAATTTGCGATCCCCGAATTGAACCGGACTCCAGTTGTACCCTTACCTCCTGCGACCGAGCTATTTTGACGATTATAAAACCCAAGTAATTGTTTAAAAATTGTAAACAAATAGGGGAGTGAAAACGGATTCATGAGCTTCGGCAGTAATTCGTCAATTGATTCGCACTAAATATGAATAATTTATAGATAAAAATCGTTTTTCAACTAAATTCATGAAAGACAATAACCAATTTGTTACTTTACAAACAAATTTTATAAATAATTGACCATTTTAGGTATTTATGATGAAATAAATAAAGTTTTTTCTGCCGAATCGACTGAAAGTTATAGAGAAATGTCACTTATCCGATTTAATCATTCAACAACAATTGACGATTGTTCAAACAAATTTAATTAAAAAATGCACTGTTTAGCTATTTTTAGGGGGAGAACTTGGTTTTTTCAACATAATGAATTTCAAATGACTAATTTTTAAACTTATAGGAAGTACACATGACAATCAACAATTTTAATTGTTAACAAGAATCATATAATCAACTTTTTATCGTCCTGGGCATTTTTTGAGAAAAAAATTTCTTTTCTATGTGATGTATTAAGAGCTTGTTATTTACCAATGATGCTTTGCTATCAAACAATAACAATTAATTATAACTTTTCAAAAAGTAATTAATAAATGCAGTCTTCGGCTATTTCGAAATGTAAAAACTTGCGTTTTTCATCTTAACCCACTGTTAATTACCATTTCTAAAACTCTTTGGGGACGGAACAGAACTCTGATCAGATCTCCCGGAACTCTTAATGTTTTAAAATCGAAATTTCTGGGTATCTTAAAAGTGCCATAGAGTTTTGGATTTTGTGTAGAACTCTGGAACTCTTTCAGGTATACAAAATGGCGTGATGAACAATTGATTTTTAAAAAAGTGGGGGAAGGGGTATTTTTTCGGCATTTTTTTTGGTGGTATATTCGCCGGATCTATTTTTGAAAAGCATCAGGAACGCTAGGACTATGCTAAATCTATTCAGAACTGTTATAACGGAATTCCGTGAGTTAAACAATTAATTGTGTAAAAAATTACAGAAAGACTTAACTTTTTAAAGAAAAGTCATAACAATGATTAGCATTTATGTGATATGCTAATCAAATGGAAAAAAAAATAAAAAATGTAATTTTTTTATCAATACGTGAAATTGTAGCTTTTCAATTTGATGTTCATTCCGGGGTAGTGCTGCCTGTTCAGAAATTTCAATGGGGTTCTGACAGGATCCTGGTCAGTTTTTCCCACTTCTGATGTGGCCCTAATCAGGTTAACTGGTAATGCCCACACAAGGGTTGTAACGCTTTGGCACAATAGTGTCCTAATTAAGGAAAACTGGCCAGGGCCTCGTCAGTTCACCCAAAAAATGCCACAGTAAATACCCCTTCCAGAGGTCCGTATCAGTAGCCCCCCAACCATACATTTTTGCATATTGCCCAACTGCAAACGATTGCACCCCAAATGCGTTCCATTACACCACAAAATAAAAACTTTGCGCCCTAAAATTGTAGGAATGAAGGCAAGGGTTACGTTGGGGGGGATAGTGACACACTAGCCTCCCCACTATTGATAACATCATTTTTTATACATAAACTTGTAGTAATTCAAATGCGCTCCATCGTCCCACTAATAATAACAATTGCACCCCAATAAAAAACTTGTTATTAACGATCCAAAGTGGGGGCGCAAGTGAGATTTTCTTCAAAACTAAAATTTTCAAAAATTCTTTGCACTTTATTTTTTGTTTCAAGTGCGCTCTATTGCACCATCAAAACTTTCCCATTCCGGTCAAAAATAATCAAGATATTAGAACATTAACCCCTGTAGCAGGTGATAACACGTGATGACACTCATTCCACATATTTACGAAACATTCAATTATCAATAATTAATTCATTTTGATTTCAAAAGCGCTCTATTACACGAGTAATTAAAAAAATCATACTTTTAAAATAAACTGCAAAAAGCATAAATTTTTGGCAGGGGGGCTGGTGACACACTACGTGTAATTACTGTTCTAAATAATATTTTCTAATCCGCCTCGGCTCATTTCAAGAAGCTTCAAATGCGGTCCATTGCACTACCAAAAACTTCAATTGCGCTTTATGAGGTGTATCGTTACTGAGCATGTAAAATTCTTGAACTTTTTTGAATTTTTTGGTTATCAAATTTTATGAGATATATTGTTATGTTATATAAATAAATTCTTAAAAAGCATTGCACACTTGCGAGATTGGTTCCATAAATTTCGCAAGAGACTTTATTATATGAACTAAATACATTAAGAATATTTCCTGAAGTCACTGGCAGCGGTAACCCGAGCTGTTAACGCAACACCTCGGTGAAAAATAACTGAGCAAGCCTCGAAGCATAAACTGAATTTTCAAACATAAAAAGATAGAATTAAAAGTAAAATTACTAATATTATAAATTCTCGTATATAAAGATTCTATAAGTTAGCGTAATGACGTAGTATGAAAAGAATGAATGAAAGAAAGAAACATATGCTTATAGCTTCGACTACTAGAGATGGGCACTCATACCAAGCAATAATACATAGGCATATAATGGCCGCTCGGAGGTACGTTATCGGGCACTCCACCTCTCTCACCCGACCTTCCTGTATCAAATGCGTCCTTCCGCATTTACCTCTTCAAGATTCTAAGCTACTTAAGAATCAAATCACTAAACTCAGCTGTGATAATAATATTATATTGGCAAATCATATTCTATTTAATATACATTCAATTCAAATTGAGTTGAAAAATAGAATTAAAAATCATTGTGAAAAATTAATACAAACGAATATTGCAAAATGTCTCTCTATCTGCATTTTAATTACAATTCAGCAAATTCCTGTTCGCCTGCAGGACGAACGGAAAGAATTATTTCTAAATACAATTCGGAAGCAACCGATCGTGGGTTCCTTGCCTTTGGTCCATTTGCCAACAAAAATTCAAATTCTGCAGAGTTGTCAAAATTGCAATATACGTACAAAAGTTCTTTCACCTCGATGCCCCTCGTCTTACAAATCATACCATATCTTTCAGCCAATCAAAAATTCCTGACTCCTAAAAAATTTCCCACCAAATAAACTGATGGCACACCTATGACGGGCATTATAAAATCAAGACAAATCAGTTGCTCTTGGCAGTCTGACGAACTTCTACTTAGAGTATAGAAGTATCCCTAATTAAAATAAAATACGGAAAATCAGTGCCCGTCTAACTAGTTAAAATTAGTTCTTTTCGTAACCGCGTTTTCCTGTCGGGTGGCCCGGAAAATCCGCGAAAAGAGAAGCCTAGACGTCAGCTTCTAAGACATTCCGGATATTCAAAAGCGCCAGAAAAGTTATCCCGAAGGAATCTGAAAGTCGAGTCGAATTGAACGAGGGACGAAAACCTCTAAATTCTACTCGATTTGAGGACAAAGAATTCCAAACTACCAAATTATTCTGAGCCATAATTTGGATAGTAAATTTATTCAGTTGGATTTTTTTGGCTGTCCTGAGGAAATAATCTGACCTTTTGGACACGGCATGTCTTAAGTGTTTCCCTCTATAATCAAAAAAAACTACCGAAAAGTGCGGGAGTTTGCTCGAGAACGTCTGCTAGAGGACTGATAAATTTATCTATGTGACGTTGCAGATTTTGCAAGTCACAAAATCTTATTAACTTCAATTACAATTAAAAAAGATGAAAACTTCTGTGCTCTTACCAAGGGTCAAAATTCGGCACTCCTAATTGTATAATTTATGTTTTATTTTATTATTTTACTATTTTATTTTATATATTTTATTTTCCTACCTCTTAAGAACTAATTTGTTAATTTTTGAAGAAGTGAGAGCTATTTCTTTATTTTTCAGTTTTAATTGTAATTTTTTTTGAGAAATTAGAACTATTTTTAATTTTATACATTTTTTTTGTACAATTTCCGAGCTCTGAGGTCTTAGTCGAAATCTAGAAGATTTCCATCAACGTACGCAGCTTATTGCGTCCAACATCAACACCTGCGTCTTCAAATCATCGCATGGTTCCAAAATAAATTATATTTTATCTCTCGACATCCAAAACAGCACCCTGTCAATATTGGATAGAAGGATTGATTTTGGTCTTCCGAGGTCCTAGGCGCACCCCTGGCAAGGATTGACCGTGGCGATTACTAGGAAATTCTTTGAAAGAATAGGTAACCTCGCCTATTATTATCTCTTACCTATTTTCTGTTTTTGAACAGATATCTCTTGGCTTTTTATGCCTTTTTCTCTCTCTGTTGTATTTTGCATCTCGAGCATCGATGGAATAAGTGTTCATCGTTCTCCACTATATATTTGAGGTATTGCCGGCCCTGAAATCATCATCAGGAAGACGATTCTTCTGTCTAACTCCCTCTCATAAGAAGGAGTTCGGAATCTCTTTATCTATCAACGGCGGCTGATAACCTGCGAAAAGGAAGAAGACTGGACGACAGGATGGACAAATAGGTAGCGGACCTCATTAGCTATACTTCTCTAGAACATGAGCTTATACGGAAATTAGGCCTGCGCGCATCAGCCCTTCTCCTTAATTTATAAATTGTCAAGTTCCTCTCAACTTGATGAGCGAACTTGAGAAATTATATTTGGTCTCTTTGAATTGTGAACCCAGCGTAGCAGCACGTAACGTTTTCTTCTACTTTAAAGTTTTCTTCAAAGTTTAAAAGTTTTCTTCAGTGATTGTCACCGAATTGCCTTTTTCTGTCTTCTGAAATTTGTATTGAGGTAGGAATTGGTTTTTTTTAATGATCCAGGCAATATTTTTAATTATTATACTGAAATTTTTTATATCTTTGGTACAATTTTATTAATTTTATTTCTTTAAAAAAAGACTCCTTGGCTGAATCCCTCCATTATTTGATTATTCTGGTTTGATTTCATTGTGATTTATTCGCTATTTAACATGTACTTGTAAACATTTTTGTATCTGCACGGAGAGAAAAATCAGCGTTTGAAGCGACGCTTATTCGTCGTTTGAAGCTACGAGTCTTGATCGTCGTTCAAAA
>CAJFCO010018318.1:184329-234849 GCA_904066015.1 Synergus gifuensis
GGATCAGTTCGTCGGGGCTGTTCACATCTGGACGTCGAATGAAGAGACGAAGACCTGGTCTCATGTTGTAGTAGAGGGTCTCCATTGTTTTCTCTTGAGAGAAACAACCGCGTCTTCTGGTGAGTGTCAAGAGTGAAGTAACGAATTTCCTTATGGGCTCGTTGCCACCCTGGTGCCTATTGTAGATCTGTTGATCTAGTTGCCTCAATTCGGAGGGTGGAAGATAAAATCTTCAGAGACTCTGTTGCAAGTCGTAAAACGATGTTAAATCCGAAGCGCAATTACGGTACCAGAGCTGGGCATCTCCTCTTTATAACTCTGGAAATCCTCTTAATATTTGGTCATCAGTGAAACCGTAAGCTTTTTGTAGTTCTTGAAGTCGTTCCAAGAATCCGTACACCTTCGTTCCGTCAAAATAACAGTTCCATTTTCTCATTTGGTCCATTACTTTGGTAGATGCTGCTAAACCTTCTCGATCTTCCCAAAAATCTCGAAATGGTTCACGGTTTTCATGTCGAGTCGGAACAGTTCGACTAGCGTTGTTTGTATAGTTAGCTTCATCATGCCTATTTTCTGCGGATTCAGCCGGACTATCCTAGGTCGGTTTGCTTGTTGTTGCGGTCTTTCTTGGGGAAGAAGTGGCCACGAAGAGTTTGTCTATATCTTGTTGCATCTCTTCGAGGTCCTTGGTCCTGTCAAGATCTTCTTTATATTCCGGGTTATTTTCTGGTTTGTCGGTGAAAAGGTAGGGATTGCCTCTGACGAAAGAAACCAGCCGCTGACGAAGTACTGCCACTGATCCTCTAGGTTCTAGTCCAAAATTTCGAAGAGTGTCTTCCAACTCTTCTTTGTGGAGTTTGTTGACCCACGAAACGCCTGGCATTTTTAAATTTAAAAAAAAATTTTTTTTTTTAAAAACGAAAAAATTACGAAAGTGTGAGGGCACCTTCACTGCACTTAAAAATACTCACTAATGCTTTGTTTAGTGTTCACGGTACTTGAGGATGTTCACCAACGATTCGCTTAATAAGTTCAAAAAAAAATGTTCGAAGCGCTTAAGGCTTAATAAGTTCTAGAAAAAGAAAAATAATGTTCAAAGCAAAAAGTACTAGAACCGGATGTCACTTTCACTAAACTTGAAAATGATCACTAACACTTCGTGTTATAATGTTCGCTGCGCTCGAAAAATCGAGAGAAAAAAAATGTACAAAGTTCTTGAAGCTTAAAGGGTTCACACGAAAAAAGAAATGTTTACAGCACTGGATAATCAGATTTTTACGGCACTTTTAGGTTCACAGCACTGAATTATCCAGAGGAGTGTTCACAGCACTTTAAATGTTCGTAACACTGTATAATTCGGAAGGTGAAACTTTTCACGTCACTTTTGGCAGCACTGAATTTGTCCAGACTTAACGTGTTCACTGCACGGATCAACCCTGACGACTAATGGTCGTAGCGGAGTTTTCTGCATGTCCTGCGATTTACTGGAAGCAAACGGTGCGGTACGGTGAGATGCTTACGGAAAAATCGCTCTTGATTGGACTCAGACGGTATATACGGTAGATCAGGAGCGGAGCAAACAATGTGCAATGGTTCGATGATGTGACCGAAGTGAAGTTCTGCACGAGGTGTTGCTGCCTATATACAAGTTTTAAAAAAAAGAAAGGGGTAACATTTTCAAAAATGGCGGAGAAAACAAAACGGGACGGGTACGGATACGGAGTGGGACAGGAGTGTCTTCGTTCATAGAAGAAAAAAAAGTAAAAGTCAAAACCTGTTCGGTGTCAAACCTGTTCGGGCGCCATGTAACGTTGTGTTTTTCTGGCGTCCCTGTTTGGACGCCATGTAACGTTCCGATTTTCTCTGAAAGATCTTATTATTTTTAATTATCTTATCGAATGCTTCAGTCGAGCCAGGGTCAGGTTTTAAAGATAATTAGATGAAAATCGAACAACTTTGTTTTACTGGAAAATATACTAACAATACTTATTCCCTATAATTTACAAATCTTACGGTGTGAATTTAATAAAATAACAAAAGAAAGAATGAAATAAGAGTCTATGTGTGGTTGATTTTGTTGACTGTGTGTAGTTGAATGAATGTGTCTGAACGAAGACGGATGAAGTGACTATTCGTCCTGTAATCATAGATATTTCGGATTTGTCAGACAAAGTACAAATTGACAGATTCGTGAACGAATTAGACATACAGGCGATGTTGCGGAATGCAATATTAAACGTCTCAGTTCTCTTACTTCAGCGGTTTTGACGGTACGGAGAGAAGGGAGGACTGATAGGAAAAATAGAGTAAGGTTCGGTTGTATAAATCTCTAATGCGTTTTTATAGATAATATTTGTAGATGCTCTTACTAAATATTATCCGTCGGTTTAAGTTGTCGCTCACAGATGCGCCTGTTGAGTGCAAATACATTTTTATCATTTTGCGATTTATTAGACAGGATTTACAGGAGAAGGATATGAGAATTACGTGATAAAGAAATATTCTTGGGTGGAAAAATATTAATATTAAATGCTCCTATTTATTAATATTTTAACGTGAATTTCTACAGCCTTAAGTGATTCTGTTGACTGTAGAAATTGTACACCTTTTAATAGGAAAGAGAGAAGGAAATAGCGTATCAAAAATGGTATGCATAGCGGTTCATATAGTATATGGAAATCTGCAAGGATAGTTGCGCCTATGCCTTGCGATTTCGCCTGTACTTTGCCTATCACAGTTGCTCCTGTGGGTAGGAAAAGAACTTGAGTTTTCACCAGGCGAGAGCTCACCGATCCGCTCGGTGCGTCTCGCCCAGCTAGGCTGACGATTCATTGTCGTGCGGGTGGTTTTAAGGAACTTGCCTGGAGACGAAAGGCTTGGAGGGGGACGGTCGCTAGGTAGCGTGAGTCTAGACACGGGAGTGCGGGAGCGGGGATGAGGACTGTGAGGTATGGTAACGAGTGTGCGTGCGGTACGCACACAGGCGTAATCACTCGTTACAATTTTAAAATTTTAGAAGAATAATAATAAACTATTGTTCAATAAAGTCCGTTAGTATGAATAGATGACAAGAAAAACATGAGATATTGATTAATCCAAAAACGTAAATAAGGAATTCGGAAATAAGAGTCGTTGAAAGGAAATAAAGCGTCAGTTTAAACAGACTGGTATTTTGTATTGTATTTGAGAAAATGAGTCAATCAAGGACACAATTAATATAAATGAAAACCTTATAAACAGAAGAATGTCCACAATGAATAGAGATAGACACTCGGTACAATACAAACATATATCACCCGCAAATTTAAACGAAAAGACGTTGCATGGAATTTGATTATAAAATCATACAAGCAAGACAATTTAAATTACAACTTTAAGTAAAATTATTTCAGAGTGGACCAGAGCGATACCAGAATAGTCAACGATCGAAAATTAGCAATTATTCATGTAAATTAACAGGTAAATAAATAGAATGTCAATAAAAACGCGTCAAGAAAAGATATGATTAGAGGAGCTAATAGGCCGGCGAAATAACAAAAAATACCTGCATGTATACAAAGAGTAGAGAGGTGACGGATTCAATACAATAATGGCCCAGAAATGAAGTCGAAGGTACAATAGTCAAGCCCTGATGGCAGATCCATAAGCACCAAATCTGGTTTTCCACATTCACCATAAATCATTCCTCTCGCAGGAAGCTTTAGACAGAGGTGTGAAATTTAATAGTAGCCACGTTGTCGCCCGCAAGCAGACGTCAATCATATACATTTGCTATTTACTTCGCATTTCTCATTTCGTTTCGCCGGCGTCGCAGCTATGAACGAGATGCGCGCGCATCAGCCATACGCGCGAAAGGTGTACTAGAGCAAGCCTCGCGATCACCGTGCAAAGATTGCCCTCTCTCCAACGTGAAGGGCCAATCAGAAGGCAAGATTCACAGCTGCCACTTCTCCACACACGGGAACAAATCAGCGCTCGAGATTCCCCCGATTTTTCCAAGAGCCTATCAGATGTCCGCTTGATCTCTGATTGGCTCATACAACTCTGAGCTCACAAGCCTATAAATATAGGCTTTTTCATCGACTCGACACAGTCGATCACCCGCAGCAGTCGAAACCGCACATCTTTAATTTTTGGACATTGATAACTGTGACTCCACTATACCGCTTCGGTCAGAGATACTCCACTCAACCCGGTACGCAGGATTGGTATTCTTCGGCCTGATTGAATAAGTCTGGATGGATTGCTTGCATCGAGGTCGATGCAAATCTGCAAGTGATGGAGTGTCTACGTTACGCGTTCAACAACTCTTTTGTTTTTTAACCGAAATAAACTCTTTGTTCTGAAAACATTTCCATGATAATAAAACGTAGGAATTTCGAACATATCATTCTCAAGGAGGATTCATTGGTGGACCAGATGAGTAATATACTCAGCTGCGTTCGCCTATGAAATTACATCCTTTAAGATCTCTCATATTTTGAAGAGACGGGTGGACCACCAAACAGTGCGTTTGCTAATCCTTCCTCGCATTGCTTTTCTTTGTTTGTGTTCTGCTTCCTGCACAGCATCCACATGGAGTGATATGGAATACACTGGAAAGAAATGAAATCGTCCAAATCTCCGAAGAAGAACAGGGAGTTACTTGTGAGTGAAATCGTGAAAAGTGATTCTTCTCCCCCAGTGAACAATAGTGCGCTTCAAGACATAGTGAACAGTGACTCACTAGAGCAAATCTCAGTGCAATTGCCGATCGATGAGATTTCTGTCCCCAGTGTCGTGAATTTAGTTCCCACGCCAAACTATTTTCTAAATCCTCCTGTGTTTTGGTTAGTGCATCAAAGTTATTCTTTGAATTGCCCGGTGTGTCAACTCAGAGTATTTTCGCCTGTGTTTGTTTGAACATTCAAATATGTAAACAGTGTCAGGTCAAATGAGTGACGCAATCCCTATAGTGAAAAAGAATCGTCCAAACATTCGTCGTCGCTTGATTGCAAAACGTCGCGCAGCATTGGCAGCGAAAGCCACATCGCCACTCGGTACGATTATCCCCGTTCCACCACCGTATAAGAGGAATCGAAGGCCACTCCAAGCATTCCTCGCTTTTCATGGGACAGATTTCGAGGACAATCAATATCACACTAGGCAGAGGCCTAATTCACAAGACCCGGTGATTACAACAGTTGCTAGCAGCCAATCTACCACGATTCTGGGAAACGAAGAAAATTCACCTCCAAGATACAGGGTGATTGTGTCGGATGTGTCTGATTCAGAGGAGATCCTCAGCACTCATCCTTCTCCCATGAAATCCTCCCTTCAGAGAGAGCCTAGCACCTCAATGTGTCACTCCAGAGTAGATTTCCTGGACCAAGATTCGGACTCAGATTTACCCTCGGTGTGCTCTTCTCCTCCATCGAAGCGACTACGATCAGTGGTGGTGGTACTTCGCACCTCGTCCACAAAAAATAGGAATTCTTCGCCTTTTTACAGTATAATTCTGGACCCATTTGTTTAATTGGAGTTCGATTATACATTTTGAGTAGACGGAGGACCCTGATCTTTTCAAGGAGTCTTCCTCACTCCTTTCACTTTCGTTTGAAGAAGATTTTCAACAAACCTTTTCTCGGACCAAGTTACCGTCCAACGAATTGGGACCACGCTCACCATAACCTTCCAAATTAAGCTTTGTCCTTTCCAATGCGCTTAAATAAAATGATCTTTTAATCTTTTTTCAACACAATAAAATTGTGCCCATTCGCAATTTTTGTAGCGCAATGTTTGTAGCGACTTACAATAGCGTAACTTAAAACTGAGGAAAATTGCAATAGTTGACATAGTATTACTCTGGATAATGATAAACGAATAGATAGCAATTTACAAAGATCTGTAATTGATAAGCATGAGACAAAAGTAATTCAAGGAGTTTCCTTGACAAGACTAATGTTGAGAATCCGTTGAAATAAAGTTATTTCATGCGAAAAATGTTAAAATTTGATTAGCGCGGCTAGGTAGGTAATAAAGTGTACTGTAGAAAGGTTTGCGATTGAGTTGGAAAATTGTGAAAATAGAATATTAACGAGACCAGCTGCATTTAATAAAAATAGTTGTTGACAGAAAAAATTTCTCCTAATTATAATGATACAAGAATAAACATGGTAGGAAATCTCCGAAAGGAATGCCGAATGATCAAAAGTTGAGATTATGATACGAAAAACAGCTCCGTGTAAGGCTTTTCGATCAAAGCTCAGAATGGAAAATTCGCATGTCATGACGGAAGATTATGCGTGAATGATATTCTGAGTAAAAGAAGTAGTAGAAACTTCGAAAAATGTTAAATTTGAGAATGATTAGAAGATTTAAATTGAGCATTATAAATAAAATATTTGTTTGCAACAAAAAGACGAAAAACATCGCGATCGGAATAAATTCGCAGGATGATCGCGCCGGGGCTTCGACATTTCAGAAAAATACACCTCATAGGAAATGGAAATCATGTTGATGTTTTGCCGAAAAAGAAAAGAGAAACTTGCTAAAGATTTAGAGTTGTTGCTGCGAAAATATAAATTTGTGATAGAATGTCCATTGTTGTAGACCTTTGTACAGTTTACAGTTGAGCGAAGAAGTCTCGCAAACGCTCGCAGCTGATGCTTGGAGTTGGTTCTGACGTTGTCCGAGTCGACCTCCTCGATGATGATGACAACAAAACCGAACGCACTCCACGGAATTTATGAAAAAAATCTTAGGCAGTCAAGAGTTCGCAAAAGATGTTTCTCTAGATAAAAATATTGTAAAAGATAAACAATATGGCTATTCAAATTATAAAAGCTGCTGTCAGCGAAGCATGAAATAGTCTTCACCAAACCCGCTTTTCCTACAATAAAGCGAAATAGAACACAACCGGCAAGATGATGAAGATTCGAGATTGTCAAAGTTGACAATACCAACATGATCAGTCGAATACCAAAGAAATGCTCGTTGAAAAGAAAATTATAAATGTTAAAAATTGTCAACAATAAGTCTTGTTAAAATAAAATAATGTAGCCGATAAGCGGCGGTCAAAAGGTTGGATTCCAGAGAAAAATGCTAATGAGAGCAAGGCGAGAGAAAATATCCAAGCATGTGGCAAAAATATAAAAAAAAAAGTTAACATAAAAGCATTAAAAAATGGAAGATCGAAAAACTTACATAGTTTTTTTTTTTAATATAAATAATGGAGAACATGACTTGAAGATCCAGGCCGATGCTGAAGGATGAAAATCAAATCAATCAAGGCGTCCCTCGATGACCATTGAAGTGGGCATGGCGTGGAAAAATTCCAATTCGGCGTCCTTCCAAAATCGTTGTGAAATCTGAAAAATGTGAAATGCATGGTGGCGTAGAAGATGTGCTCTCGACATGGTCCAGAATCCCAAAAAGTGTGTGGCACTTGGTGAATGGCGATGAAATTGCCAAAGGAATCGTGGACCGTAGCAGAGTAGACTTGAGGTGGATTTTGAACAATAGTGGACTCGTCCACTTTTCGTCACCTCAGAATGTGGTTTTTTGGACAAAAGGTTGCGTAAAGTTCTATAGTCGGGGTCACCAGTTATAGGGTATAAGTGTGTCCCTATATATATTTATATTTAAGTCCTATTCTAGGTTAGGATCAGAAATAAGTCTCACCACAATTCAGTCACTGAATAATTTATTATAACAGACATGCGCATTGCTCGCGCAGTCTCCAACACGTCTTACTCCCGCTACGGTCTGTCACCAAGTATATAGAGCAATATGGCGTCAAGAGGTACAAAGAAGTGGGTATGAGAGAACATCCAACTGCGGACCGAAGTATATAATATAGTAAACAGGAAAACTTAATGTATTTCGTAGACACGAAGTATCACAATGATAGAGAGGAAACTCTCTATTGAAAACGTTCATCAGTGATTCCCTACACGAATATTTAAAAATGCCGTTTGTGCTTAAGAAAGCCCCTGCAAACTTTCACAGGTTTATCACCGCGGTTTTCGCGGAATTGGTCAAGTCGGGTAATGTGGTTATATGTATACTTAGATGATATCCTAATCGCTACCGAGACTATAGAATGTCACTTAGAGGTCCTAAGAAAGGTTTTTGCACTGATGGTTGCGAATAAACTCGATCTACGTTTGGACAAATGTAAGTTTTTACAGATCGAAATTGACTATCTTGGGTCTACACCCAAGATAGTTTCTGCTAGGGGTGTCAGTCCGACGGATCATGGTGTGGAAGCGGTTGTCAACTTTCCTATTCCGCAAAACACTCGAGATATTCAATGTTTTTTGGGATTATCCGCTTATTTTAGGAAGTTTGTGGGCGGGTTTTCAGTAATAGTCAAACCCCTCTATGACTTGTTGAGGAAGAACGCGCAGTTCGTGTTTGGGGTACGGGAATATCAGGCGCTCGAGACTCTCAAGTCAAAGTTGATGGAGGCTCCAGTCCTGAGCATTTACGACCCAAGAGATGAGACCGAGCTCCACTGTGATGCCAGTAAACTTGGGTATGGTGCCGTTTTGATGCAGAGGAAGGGGGATAATCAGTTTCATCCGATTTTATATTTTTCGAAGCGCACCACTGACGTGGAGACCTGGTATCACAGTTTCGAACTCGAGACGCTGGCAGTTGTTTACACTTTAAGACGATTCAGTATTTACCAAAAGGGCAAAATTTCAAAATTATTACCGATTGTAATGCTTTGAAATTGACCCTTGATAAGAGGAAAATCAGTTCGCGAATAGAAAGATGGTCGGCGGAACTCGAAGGTTACGACAAAGTCTTTGAACTTCACGCTGGAGAGAAAATGAAGCATGTAGACGCTCTCACTCGAATGTTAAAGATTATGATAGTAGAAGACAACACTTTAGAAGGAAGTTTAGCGATGTCAAAATATAGACGCGAAGATAAAAGAATTGCGTGAGAAGCTACAGACTACTGAAGACAAATTTTACGAAATGCGAAACGGCTTAGTATATAGGAAGCGAAATGACGAGATTCTGTTCTACGTACCGGAAATGATGGAAGAGAAAATAATTGTAAAATATTATGATGAGATGGGCCATTTTGGTGCCGAAAAAACTTGTGACGCGATTTTAAGAAATTATTGGTTTCCGAGAATGACCGAAAAGGTTAAGACACACATTGCTAATTGTCTTAAGTGCGTCGCTTTCTCCCCTTCCGTGGGAAAGAAGGAAGGATATTTAAATGTCATCCCAAAGGGAGACATCCCTTTTTCGAATAGTTACATTGACCATTTCGGTCCAATTGATCCAAAGATACATGTAAAGAAGCATATTCTGCTCTCGATTGATGGTTTTACTAAGTTCGTCAAACTTTATGCCGTAAAAACTACTGAAAGTAGAGAATCAATTAAATGCTTAGAAGAGTATTTCAGTAACTATAGTAGACCTAAAACCATAATTTCAGATCGAGGTAGCTGTTTTACATCACAAGAATTTAAAACATTTATGGAAGAAAGGAATCACGTCCTTGTCGCGACCGCGTCACCGAAGGCCAATGGATAGGTCGAAAGGGTAAATAGAGTCTTGGGCCCTATGCTGGCCAAACTTTGCGATCCTACTTCCGGAAAGTATTGGTATAGGATGCTTGCCGATGTTGAGTTCGCTCTAAACAACACCATTCATAACACGACTGGTACAACCCCCAGTATGTTGTTATTTGGTATAAACCAACGCGGAAATGTTATTGACGAGGTGGCTGAAAGCTTGGAGCAGACTACACAGACCGGAAGCGAAAGAGATCTCGAAAAGATCAGAAAGGGAGCAAGCGAAAATATTGAGGTCACAAGAGTAAAATAAAAAATATTTTAATAAAAGATGTAAGGATCCGCACAATTGTAAGGTTGGAGATATTGTCATGGTAAAGAATTTTGACACGACAGCCGGAGCAGCGAAAAAACTAATACCTCAATACAAGGGTATGTTTTAACAGACTTATAGAATTTCCAGTTGACTCAAAAATCGTATGTGGGTACTTGGGAAGCCTGTAATATGAAACCCTGGCATACGGATTTTGTTGCAATGTTGTGTGAATATTACCCCGAATATCTCACTCGTGGTATGATTGACTGACCTACGAATAGGTTTAATGCGATATGTTAATAATGTATGTAATATGTGTGTATTGTATAGATAAATGAAGAGTAACGATAGTTCGACGCGAACTGTGAGTCAGAATGGCCGAACTGTGATATTGAGAATTATAAGAATTTTGACATTTAATTAATAGTCGGCGTAAGATGGCTCTGTAATGATTTCGCGTATTTCTAGGCGATTGGGAACATCATCTGCTAGTACTGTTAAGAGAAGACAAATATAAATAAATTTAGCGAAAGCAGAAGAAATCGCTCGAATCCAAAGAGAAGCAGCCGAACGCCAAAGCGTTTTGGTGGAACAAAAAGCTAAGCGACAAAAGAAATTAGTCGAATGGAAAGCCCAATTGGAACAGGCAAAACTGGACGAGGTGTTGGAGTTTCCATCTGGAGAGAGCAAGGAAGACAGAGAATCAGTTCGCTCGGCATGTACCGAACAAACGAGCCTGTCTAAAGTACGCTCATGGATTGGAAAATCTAAGAACCTTCTAACTGAAGAAAGAAAAAAAAACTTGACAAATGACAACCCGAAGAAGAATAAGATACCGACAGAAGAATTGAAACCAGAAGTGACAGTGAGTCGCAAATATATGGCAAGGCAAGCTCTTGACAAAGATTTACCACCCTTTCACGGCAACCCAGCCGATTGGCAACTTTTTATAGGTAGTTTTCGCGAATCGACCAGAGAATGCGGATTTTCATCGATGGAAAATATGCTTCGACTGCGACAGTGTTTAAAAGGAAAAGCGCTGGAGGCCGTCCGAGCATCACTAGTGTTTACGAATGTGGAGAAGGTGATAAAAACACTGGAGGGACGTTTCGGCCGTCCAGAGTACATAATAGACGAATTGACGTGTCAGGTTAGTACGATGCCAAATGTCAGAGAGGACAAGCCAATTACTCTAATAAAATTTGCAGATGCGGTATCAAATCTAGTCACTACGGTGGAATCTCTGCAATCTTCAGGTCTCAAGGATTCTCATCTACTGAAATCGTTAGTAGGAAAACTACCCATTCGCTTGAAGACTAAATGGGGTGAGTCTGTGGCCCAGAATCGATAAACGGATACTCCGAGTGGATGGAAAAGCGTGCAAATGCCGATATTGTAATATACGAACATCCTATACAGGATGCGATATGTGTTAACTATTCAAAGGCCCATAAAATCGAGAATTGTCCGCAATTTAAAAAAATGTCCGTCGACGAGTGCTGGAAATGACAGCTGCAAAGGTGTGTTTCTGCTGTATATTAACGGAGCATACGAAGAAAGACTGTACCCGGAAAGCATGCGGCAAAGACGGGTGCAAGTGGAAACACTATCGAATGCTACATCAGGGCAGCGGAAAATTGGAAAGCAGTGCTTCTCAACCTGGATCCTCCGAATCTAAACCTGGTTCGTCCAAGGCTACAGAACCTGTCAACGCCGATCGAAAAGAGGTCGTGAGTCTCACGTGTAGGAAAAGAAAAACAGTCTTGTTGATGATTTTACCTGTGACATTATATGGACCGGCAGGAAAAATTGAGACACATGTATTCCTAGATACGGGTTCAACCATGACTCTACTAGAAGAAGAAGCAGCCGTCGAATTTGGATTGCGTGGAGCGAATGAGCCTTTGAATTCACAATGGATCACCGATGAGATAGAATTCAAAGATCAAACTTTCCGACTGGTAAATCTACGCATTCAAGGACAAACTGTCAAGAGGTATAAATTAACTGGCGTACAAACCGTGCGACAATTATCATTGCCTGCCCAGACGGTGAGGGCTGATATCGAAAAATGGCCTCATCTAAAAAATGTTGATATAGCCGATTTGAGCGAAGCACAACCTCGAATTTTGATAGGAATGGACCAGGAACACTTAATAAAGATTAGGCAAACCATCGAAGGAATATTAGGGGCTCCAGTTGTGTCGTTCACCGAACTAGGTTGGACAATACATGGAAGATATGACTCGACCAGAGTGGGCAGAGATTTTACGTTGTCCTTTTATCGAAAACAGGATGACCAAGATCTTCACGACTTTTTGAAAAATTTTTGGTCAACGGAATCTTTTGGAGTTTCCCCCACTCGAGAGACACTGTGCTCTTCAGAAGAGAAGAGAGCAAAAGAAATATTCGAGAAAACAGCGAAACGTATAGAAGGTTGTTGGGAAGTTGGTCTTCTTTGGCAGACTGATAACGAAAATTTACTTGAAAGCAAAAAAAATGCAGAAAGGAGATATGCTTCGATTGTGAGAAAATTGACAAGAGATCCTGAATTTGGAAAATTTCACCTAGAGAAACTCAATGACTACGAGAAGGGATACGCACGACAGTTGACGGAAGAGGAAGCAGCTTATACAGACCCGAAAACTTGGTATCTTTCTCACTTCGCGGTGATTCATCCACAAAAACCAATGAAACCTCATTTGGTGTTCGACGCAGCCGCCAAAAGTCAAGGGGTTTCTTTGAACGACCGATTGTTGAAAGGTCCAGATTTTTTAAATTCTTTAGTGGGAGTGCTGTTTACGTTCCGAGAAGGATTAATAGTGATTTCCGGAGATTTTAAGGAAATGTTCTCCCAGGTGAGAATTCGAGAAGAAGACCAGGATTGTCAACGCTATTTGAAACGAGATGAGAAAACTGGAGAATTGATTGTACTGCTTATGCAATCAATGATATTTAGAGCCATTTTTTCTCCTTATATCGTCCACGAGATAAGGAACAGAAACACCGAAGAATTCACAGAAGCTTACCCGGATGCATGCATAGCGATTACACAGAGACATTACATGGATGATTATCTGGATAACGTTAATACTGCGGAAGAGGCGATCCAAAAGGCTTGTGAAGTCGCATTCATTCATTTGCAGGGTGGTTTCGAAATTCACAACTGGATGTCCAATTCGCCTGAATTTCTACAGACATTGCCAGTAGATGCTCTTGTACCATCTAGAGGAGGATTGGAGTTTAATCAAGAGAATTTATAAAGAGTTCTGGGTGTGTTTTGGGCACCTGATAGCGACTGTTTCACTTTAAAAACAGATTTTCCAAGGCTGGAGTAAGGTTTGGTGAGTGTCGAGAAGATTCCAACGAAGAGAGAAGTATTGCTGCTGGTCATGTCAGTATTTGATCCCCTGGGTTTGCTTACAGTACTGATGCTGAAAGCAAAATTGATGATGCAGGAAATTTTGCGGCTTGTGCCTATTTTAAAATACAAGGTACGAGAGGTGTCAGGGTGTCACTAGTTATAGCCAAAAGCACAGTGGCTCCACTGAAGATGTTAACTATTCCACGCCTTGAACTTCAAGCAGCAGTGATGGCTTGCCGGTTATCACAGCTGGTGGGTACTCAACACACTTTCCAGATTGAAAAAAGGGTATTTTGGTCAGATTCCAGTACGGTACTTTGTTGGTTGAGATCAGACGCCAGGAAGTACTTATCTTTTGTTGCACACCGAATAGCAGAAATTTTGGATAGCACAACTGTATCAGACTAGCGATGGGTACCAAATGGGAGAATGTGGCGGACGATGCCACTCGAGGAACCCCACACCAGGATGGATTGAAAGGCGATCGTTGGTTTAAAGGACCGGAGTTCTTATACCAACCTGAAACAGATTGGCCTAAGGAAAAGGTCAACGATGAATCGTCACCTGATTTATCGAATTTTGAGATAAAAAAAGAGTTTTGTGGCAGCGCCATTATCACGCAAGAAACTCTAATAGACGCAACGAGATTTTCTTCATGGCTTCGTCTGATATGTACGCGAGCCTGGGTCAGACGTTTCTTTGACATATGGTCTAGAAGGGTGCCAAATTTGGAGAAGAATGGAAGAGTCTGGGAATTGACAGGCGAGGAAATTCGACGAGCAGAATTCGAGATTTTAATCCAAGCACAAAAAGAATCTTACGCCGACGAATGGATAAGATTGAAGAAGGGTCCATCTGTCTCAAATTCTTCAAAAATCCGACAACTCAATCCAAAAATGGTTATCTTGGATGGTAAAAATCCAATAACCCAACTTCTGGTGATGCATTATCATCGCGGGGCAGGACATCATGGAAGAGAAAGAATGGTCAATGATCTACGACAAAGATTTTATATATGTACCACAAATCCTTACAGTGGTAAAGAAAGCATGGAACAGCTGTCTCGTCTGCCAACACCAGGGTTCGGTACGTAAATTACTCGATGTAATTTACATAGTATTCTAGATGTGGGTGATTTTCCACAAACAGGGCACTTTTATGTTCAAAGGATATATTAGTAAAATTATTCGTAGAAAAATTATAAAACTTGGTGAAGATCTTCATTTTAATGCCTTATAATGTGTTCTCAAGTAAAATTCAGATTATGTGATCAAAAATCAGAATAAAATACGATTATATACCCAAAAACGGGTTTGAAGCATGTCCACGTTTACCAAATGCATTTTTCAGCCTCATATTTAAAATATATAGAGCACTTTTCTGAAATTCATGCTTAACAGTCTTAAAATATAGCTTAAAAGGTACAATTTTTTACAGTAATATTTTAATTTAACTATAATATTCATAACAATTTATATCAAAATATGGATGTCTCTGAAAACAGTGTGGAGGTCACGAAAATACACATATTGTTATAGTTTAACTATTAAGATTAATTTTTTCAGTCCGGCTTTGTGATCAAGTTGAAGAAAAAACCTGTCACTACTCATATCTACTATAGTTTTATGAAAAAAGTATGTACTTACTTTGAAAACCACAAAAATGTAAGGAAAACATTGCGTATTTTTATTAATTCGATTGTCGTGACTAGGCATATATTTTACATTTTTCATTAGAATAGAGTGAATCAAGTATAGAAATATTGTGTGAAACGGAATAAAACTTTTTGCAAAAGGATTTTATGATTAATTCTGTTTTCAATCTGTGAAAGCATTTTTTGTGTTATGTTCAATTGGTGTGACTTCAATTGTCGTGACCATCTTTTAGACATCTCAGGGCTGAACCAATAGAAAATATTACCCGTCTAATAAAATTTTGTAAAAAAATTATTCTAACCATGATTCTGTAAACAAATGATGTTTTTTGGATTAGATAAAAAATAGAATAAATGAATGCAGCAATTTCAGTAATTTTAAATGTAAAGTAAATTAAATTTTCATTTTTGAATCCTTTGATACTACGATCCTGAAATTCTGAATTTCGTTAAAGGTTATGTTCACACCTTGTTTACATTGTGAGTTGTGAGCTGAAAGTATTTTTATACAGATGAAAAATGCCAAAGTGTAATAAGAAAGCATTGATTTCGCCTCATATTTTGCAATTAAAAAAAGAGAAAAGAGCTGAAGCTGCAAGAAAAAAACGTAAAGAAATTAATGAAAATACGATTGGAAAGGCTAAAGCTCAAGTGAAACGTTTTAAATTGTTTCAAATTGTTTGAAATTGTTTTTTTATTTCGTTTCAATGATTTTAATGTGTGTAATTTTGATCTCAATAATTATTCGCGAAACAAGGCGAATAAAAAAGATTTAATGAATTTGGAGAAAAAAAAATTTTTTTTTTTCAAAATGCCCTAGAAACTTTTGGAATAAATTTTAAGCGTGGCTCCTTTCAGAAACTCTTCTTAGGATGCTAATACAACTAATGATTGCAAATAGCAATCATTTGAACGACGTACTTTTTTTTTAATACTATTTCCAAAAGTTCCGTGTTTCTGGAGAATCACCAATGTATATTACATGGTAATTTACGTCTCTAGATTTCTACATTTTTGTACGTAATTTACCTCGTTAAAGAAATATAGCGACATAACCTATAAACTTGTGCACAACAGGCGCAGCGAATATTTAACGAACTCATGAAAGAACGAAATTAACTTGAATTTTTATAAATACATAATAAAGTGAATAAAATAAAATGAGAAGAGGCGGTAGACAGAAACACAAGTAGAGTTTTTAAATTCTCGGTAATTTATTTTTTGTCTTTTTCTTTGCTATATCTTTGTCTAGACAAAGATGGCGCTATAGGAAAGAAAAAGACAAAAAATAAATTAACGAGAATTTGAAAACTCTAGTCGTGGGATGACTAACAAGACGCTTAGGGTGGCGTCCCATGGATCCGGAATGGTAGTATTAGTGCGGTATTAGAGATGGTAGTATTAGTGCGTCTCTCTCACTCTCATCGTTTTACGCAAAAACGCAATGCATTCCGGATCCATGGGATATCACCCTTATAATCAACGTTCGCTAAAATCTTATTGCACAATAAACACTTCGCTTGATATCGGTTTTCCACTTTAATTTTTTCAAAATAAATTTCTTTCCACGGAATTTCGACGTGAGGTTGTCTGAAATTACTGTTTCCACCTCTGGTACTTATAGTTCTTAATTTTAATAAATGTTAACAGCACTTAATTATTAATGCTGCGTTAATAACAAAATATTAAGCTGTCTTGATTTTCGCTTCAAAACTGAGGTTATGTTGATTCATAATCACCGCCATATTGAATATGTAATTTACCCATTTTTTCTACGTAATCTACGTAAATTACACAGAAAATGTGATTTACGTAGAAAACTCGGAGTCACGCGTCACATCGTAACCCTGGCCAACACCGAAGATCGATGCCAGCAGTGCCTAGAATGGCACGTTTGCCAGCTCCGCTAGATAAATTACATTTTCTCTGATAGTAATAATAATTTCTCCATCGATTATAAAATCGTTTTCGAAAGGAAATTTGACGTAAAATACGATGAAAATACCAAGAACTTGATACATGGGTGGCGTGATAGTTAAAAATCGATTAAAAAATTTCAACTGTTTATAACAATTTTAATTTTTAATAATATCTTTGGAAGGATTCTTTTATTAAATCTCGTTCTTTTGCCTTTCAAATAAAAAAAAATAAGGTCCTTAGCTCAAATAAAACAGGAGTTATGCATTTTTAAAAAATAGTCTTCAAGCCAAAAATCAATAAATTTTCAAATTTTCAAACCTTCCTATTTTCAAACAAATTGAGAAATAAGAAAAAAATCCTTGAATACGTATCTTTTCTTTTTCCACAAAGAACCCGTAAAAAAAGTATTAGCTCGTTCAAAAATGGGTCGGGCAATTTTCGTCCAAAACTGTTCGGTTTGTAAAAGTATGTCCCATGTGCTGAATTAACGAAACTCACGTACTCAACACGTGAAGCTCCGAGTTTTCAAAGCATGAATTTTCCCAAATGCTCCGAATTGATGATTTCTCTCCGTGTATTTTTACGCGGTGTTTGGTTTAAACGTGAAAAACTCTTCAATGCCCTGTTTCATTTCATTTCATTTCATTTGAATAAGATATTACTATTGTATCATTTCCCCATACAGTAAGTGCCTAATAATATTAAAATATTTTAATCGAAAATAGAAATGCCGACCAGGGCCTGGTTAGAGACCTCTATTTTAAAAAGAGCTAATTGTGACAATTTTTGAACGGGTGACAGTGGTGTTAAATCTTAAATTTAATCAAGGACTACGAAAGTTTATTTCTTAAACTAAAAATACGGACATCACCGCCGCACAATGTTCCGGATCGGTGTTTCTTTGTTCAAAATCGGCTACAGGCTACAATTCTCAACCGATTTGGACGTTTGTTTTAAAATGTTTGGGAATAGTTGTACCAGAACGTCTATAGAATGAATTTTTGAATTGAAGCATGAATAATTATTTATATAAGTCAACAGTCAGGAAAAAATGACACTTTTTGAGAATGTATTTTTTTTCTCCGAATATGAGTCTGTCATAATGCTACTAGGCCTTGGAATCAATGTTGGCACTTATAAGGAACATATATAATTCATGCTAGTTTGAAGCTAATTGTTATAAACAAATTATATAAACAAATACATGGATGAGATGCTCAATGACACAAAAAATTTTTGGTTGGTTGAAAATGCTGAAATATCTCATCAGAATAATGTTCGTAACAAACAATTTTAATGAACAATTTGACCTTTTTCTTATTTTTTCATAGAAATTTGTTGCTTTTCTTATCTAATGGACGTAAAATATGTTTAACACAGATTATTTAAAATAAGCCATTGTATTAATTAAATATTTATAATTGTTTATAACAAAAATATATTTAATATATAAATATATTTAAAATTTAAATTTATTACTTACGAAAAAATTTTTTTTCAACTAAAACATCCTTTACACAAACGAACAGTAGTATTTCAATAACAAATAATTAAAATATGTGAATAGTTACTATTGTTATAAACATTTTAGTAAACAATTTGACCTTTCTTTCATTTTTTCATAGAAAGGCCGTAGCCGGATAAGCATGATGAAACTGCCCCCGCATGGATTCGGTTCATATTTATGGGGTAAGTTTCTCTCACTATGAAACTAATTTACCCCAAGTGTCAAGTTAAAAAAAATTTTTTATAAAAGTTATAAACAATTTTTGAAACATTAAAAAAATCAGTTTTCTCAAAATTGGCTCAACCGATTTTGATGGTTCAAGTATATGGGCATATCCACGAAAAGTGTCATTTTTCTGTCACCGTTGCATTATAGGCAAATCTGAACTTAAAATACAAGTTAAACCGCACAAAAATTTACATACAAACTCCCTGAAGTAGAAACAAAAGCTTACAGTCATTACAGAAACCCTCATAAAAAGATATAACACATAATCGGTGAATAAAATCCCAAAAATATACCTATGTAATATTTGTCACCACCTACGAATTGAGTGATTTGCATGCTCACAGGTTTTCCGCGCATGGTTTGGAAATTCTAAACAAAATCACGCTAGTTCTGTGGACAATAGACTACTGAAATTTCATTGATTTGACACTGTGCTTTGATTTATAACTCAGCATGAAAATTTCAAAGTCGTGTCACCGCTTTTACGATTTAAATGTCCACTCCTGGGTCTGGAGCTGTAGAAAATGCGCGCAACCACCTAGGTCAAAAATCTTTCGATTTTTTGCTATATTTTGGTTGCCATTAGACACCACATAAGGGAAAAACATGTGCTCTCAAAAGTATAGAAGTATCACACATTCAAATATCGAAAATTTTGATTTTGTCGAAAAAATGTCCACTCCATCGTCGTAATTTACTCGAAAAATACTTGCAGCACACTTTTCTGTGCTCACGGAAATTAAGCAGTATGTTGGGGCGAAAAAGTTTACCACATATAAAACTAAAATCGCAATGCGCGCAAAAGTTACGCCCAATTTAAGGCTAAAATGTTCACTTCAAATTTTTTGCGAAAATGTCCACTCCAGCACCAGCAGCTGTGCAAATCGCGCGTATCAAGTTAAGATTAAATTTTCTATTGGATTTGGTGTATTTCGGTTGCCAAAATACGTCCGCGAAAGGAAAATTGTGTGACTCAAAAATAATGTGAATTATGTACAAATTACAATTAAAAAAAGTAAAAAAATGATTTTTCTTAAAAAGTTAAAGGCCTACAAAAAAATTTATTATACAGATAAGTTCCATTTTCTTGAAAGGAGTAACTTTTGTATAGACATTTTTTTCAAAAGTTAAGAATATTTTGAAATATTACAAAAAATAGGCAAATAATGGAAAAATATTACTTTTTTCTGTAGAATTACTTGTCTGAAAATTTTTTTTGGACGAAAAAGTTCTTTTATTTTTAAAGAGAAAAATTTTTTTTAAGAAAAGGTTCTTTTATTTGAAAAAAAAAATTTTTCGCAAACTAACATTAGTTTAATCAAAATTAATAATAAAAAATCAATTTTTTATGAAATTTTCGGTAAGTAAAAGCGTCATTATTATAACAAGTTAAGCCTTTAATATCAAATTGAATTAAAGAAAAGTTGAAGAAAATATTTTTATTTATTTTTTTTTTAAATATTGGATTAAAAATATTAGTTTAATAAGAATAAACTATAATTGATACAATTTTTAACCAATTTTTATTCAGAGATAGAGTAATATTATTATATACCAGGTGTGTAAATATGAAACCGGAATTTGCCAATAGATGGCTCTACCTGTCTATGTAGTTACCGAAAAACCGCGACAGTGGCCCCATCTTGTTGTTCACATCTCTGACAAAGATTTTTGACTCACAACAATACAAGTTTCATACAATAGTATAGTTAGTAATAGCGTTAAAAATTTCAAAATTTGTGCCCGGAAAGTTTGATTTGCGGACAGCATTGATTTTCTGTTACCATCTGAAGAAAACTGCTGCAGAATCGCATCGAATTCTTGTCAAAGCTTACGGTGAGCATGCTCTTGGTAACTCACAGTGCTATGAGTGGTTTAAAAAATTTTAAAATGGCGATTTTGACGTAAGAAACGAAGAATGTGGAAAACCACAAAAAAGTTTGAAGACAGCGAATTGCAAGCATTGTTGGATGAGGATGATGCTCAAACGCAACAACAACTCGCAGATCAATTAAATGTGACAGGAGAAGCCGTCTCCATACGTTTGAAAGCCATGGGAAAGATCCAGAAGGTGAGAAAATGGGTTCCACATGAACTGAATGAAAGACAGCAGGAAAACCGAAAAACCACTTGCGAAATGCTGCTCACCAGGTTCAAAAGAAAGTCATTTCTCCATCGAATTGTGACTGGCGATGAGAAATGGATATATTTTGAGAATCCTAAACGTAAAAGATCATGGGTAACTCCGGGCGAACCATCGACATCGACTGCAAGGCCAAATCGCTTTGGACGGAAGACAATGCTCTGTGTTTGGTGGGATCAGAAGGGTGTCATATATTATGAGCTGCTAAAACCTGGAGAAACCGTTAATACTCAACGCTACCAACAACAAATGATCGATCTGAATCAGGCTTTGCGTGAAAAACGACCAGAATATCAAAAAAGGCAACAAAAAGTGATTTTGCTTCATGATAATGCACCATCACACACAGCAAAACTGGTTAAGGAAACGATTGAGGCATTTAGTTGGGAAATACTTGCGCATGCGGCTTACTTACCAGGCATGGCTCCGTCTGATTACTACCTATTTGCATCGATGGGACACGCACTTGCTGAGCAGCGCTTCACTTCTTACGAAAATGTACGCAAGTGGCTCGATGACTGGTTTGCCTCGAAAGAGCAACAGTTTTTTTGGCGTGGCATCCACCAATTGCCAGACAGGTGGGAAAAATGTATAGCTAGCGATGGAGCATATTTTGAATAAAATATCCTTTATCATTTTTATACAATAAAAGTGTATTTTTTATACAAAAATTCCGGTTTCATATTTACACACCTGGTAGTATATTATATTGTATCTATATTGTAATTTTGATATCTAGTATCTATGATTTAGTATAATTAAATACAATTTTCAGAATATTGTGTGATATAATAACACTGGACAACAAAATATGGCCTATTTTGGGTTGGGACGAGATATATCATTTCCATGGTAGTTTTCTGTGCTGAATCCAAATCTGACCTCCATTTTTTTCGTTGATCTCAAATTTTTGAGTTTTTTTGAATTAAAAATTTTTTCGAAAAATCACAAATCGTGTGATAAAAGGGTGAAAAAATTTTTTTCACGAAAAGCGATATATGCTTTCGATGCGTCTTTTAACGCAGAATCCATTGGTATTTTTGTTTTTTCGATATCTCATATAGTTTTTGAGATATTTTTAAAAAACCAAAAAAAAAAACACGAAAAAAAATGAATTTACAAAAATCCTTATATTTCAGTGAATAAATTTTATTTTTTAGTCTCTCAGGTCTCATTCTCTTCGTTTTTTGATGCAGAAAAAATTTTAAAAAAGTTTACAGTTCCAGCTGTAACGGTTCGGAAGTTACATGACAGAGAACTTGTCTCTTTGTATAGAGTTCCCAATTTGACGGTTTACAAGTACTCGAGACGAATCATTGTACTTTTTCTAATATCTCATTCCAGTAATGTCTTTAATATTTGCAATAAGAATAATAATAATAATTAAAAAATTTTTTAAATATATTTATAAGCTGCTACTTATACTCCCTAGAAACTTTTTCTTTTGCATGCTCCAAATTTCTTGGGGAACACAAAATCCAGAAACTACAAACACCTGATAAACACTATGCTGCAGAACTTCAAGGAAATGAAAGTGAACATGTCACTAAAGATTCACATTCTTCACTCGCACTTGGACTTCTTTCCAGAAAATTTAGGGGCAGTCGGTGATGAACACGGGGAACGGTTTCATCAAGAAATTGCTGAAATCGAAAAGAGATACCAAGGTAACTGGAGTGTAAACGCTTTAGCAGACTACTGCTGGAGGCTCATGACTGATGAACCAAATGCTCATCACCGTCGAGCATGCAAAAGAAAAAGTTTCTAGGGAGTATAAGTAGCAGCTTATAAATATATTTTTAAAATATTTTAATTATTATTATTACTCTTATTGCAAATAGTAAAGACATTACTGCAATGAGATATTATAAAAAGTACAATGATTCGTCTCGAGTACTTGTAAACTGTCAAATTGGGAACTCTATAGAAAGAGACAAGTTCTCTGTCATGTAACTTCCGAACCGTTACAACTGGAACTGTAAACTTTTTTTAAATTTTTTCTGCATCAAAAAACGAAGAGAATGTGACCTGAGAGACTAAAAAATAAAATTTATTCACTTAAATATAAGGATTTTTGTAAATTCATTTTTTTCGTGTTTTTTTTTTGGTTTTTTAAAAATATCTCAAAAACTATATGAGATATCGAAAAAACAAAAACACCAATGGATTCTGCGTTAAAAAACGTATCGAAAGCATGTATTGCTTTCGTGTAAAAAATTTTTTCACCCTTTTATCGCACGATTTGTGATTTTTCGAAAAAATTTTTAACTCAAAAAAACTCAAAAATTTGAGATCAACGAAAAAAACGGAGGTCAGATTTGGATTCAGCACAGAAAACTACCATGGAAATGATATATCTCGTCCCAACCCGACATAGGTCATATTTTGTTGTCCAGTGTAATTTATAACTTAATTAATAACTTACTACCGGTCTCAATTTAAAACCTATGCCTAACACGATGCAAACGCGACAATTATTTTGGCATCGGAAAGAGTCAACCACACTTCGACCACGCTTCTTATCATGTATAAAATATTTAAAAAAAGCTACATGTATTCATTTCTCTTTAAAACCATCTACGTATTTCACTGTACTTGAACACTAACTAAGATTAGGCAGATTAGGCGAAAGAAACATACTAAAAATTAGCTTTCACTTTTCTGTGATATTTCGCTATACTTTGAAAAATAATAAATAGCATAATATATTTTCTGTTAACTGTTGAATTTTCGTTCCCTTATATTGCAAATGGTCAGGATATACACTTCAGTATTGGAAAAATAACTGACTTCGATTTAAAATATAAGATAGAGTATTATAACTAAAAATTTAGGAATCAAATTACGAATTTTTTAAGAAAATCCCGCATTATTTAGTTTCGGATACTCTTTATATATTTTTAATCAAGAATAGAGTAATTTACACACTACTGAAAAGTATCCTAAACATTTAAGAAGGAAAAACAATCCTATTTCACCTTCAATTTCAAAAATATTATTAATTCAATTAAATTGATGGACTTATTGGTTGCAATATTTCGTGCAAACTGCGCGCATGCGCAAAGTTATTTACCACCCTAAAAAATGAGTTTCTATATGTATGTAGAATGTAGGAAAAAAGTTTGAAAAGTGTGCTTTAAGATTTATTTTTTAACTTTTTTTTAAGAGAAAATGACACTTTTCGTGGATATGCCCATATATTGTAGAGGGTACTAAGGCAATTAAAAAAAAAATTGCATCCCAATTCCTTTCGGGAGAAGGGGGTGAAAAAAATTATTGTAATAATGTAATAATTTTTTTTAATGTTCTTTTTTTTTGCAACAGCGCCAGTTTTTTTCTATAATTTACACATATCCAAAGTAAGAACATATATTTTTCAGAATAAAATCAAAAGGGTACTTCATAGTAAAAGAAAATAAAATGTAATTTTTGTCCCCTAATTTGTATGTAATTCCATGGGATTCAGGAGCCAACTTAATTTTTAGCTTAAGACTCAATAAATAAATATCATTTGAACAATATAAGTTACACTATTACGCTATAAACTTAATCTTCCTCACTGTCTTCCTCTATCACGGTATTCATACTGATTTCTGTAAACAGTTTGCTGAGAATTTCAGCAGGTCTTACGATTTTCGACAAGTATCTTGCTTGTGATAAGTAATATATAATGGCTGCAATATGGGAACAGCAGACAACTGTTCATGGACCATTGGCGCAGTCACAAACATACCTTTTTATTCCTGCAACACCCACACTGTGTGGTTTATAATCAATGAAACATCTATATACTTTCCCACTAATGTGTCTTGACTGTACCTGGACCTTTAAAATATTTTCCTACTCTTTCACAAATTGCAAATTGAAAGACACATTATCATTCATCATTTCTGCCAAGTACGAAACTGCATGCGAGAGTTGATAGGAACCCGTAAATAAGATTTTTAGGTCTTTTTTTGTCAACTCTGGAAAATCTAAAAGTTCGTTTGAAGAAACACTTTGAAACATAAGCTTTTTAGGAAGCCAGCCTTTTTCTTCGACCTCGTGAGCCAAAGTATTTTCCATATCTAAATGTTGTTTCATTCTCGTTACAATTTCTTCTGAAAGATGGACATCTGTTTCTAACGCTTTTCCAAATTGATTGTGTAGAAATGCTGCAATTTTAAAATACAATCCAACCTTCGGAACCAATTTATTATATATCAATTACATGATCTAGTAATCGATATTTTTGTTTAATTATTCCATGGACGGATTCCACTGCCCATAGAATTTTTGTGACGAAACGGGACTGGTTTGATTCTTTAGTTGTCAACTGATTCCGCTTACCCTTTAAAGCTGGCATCAGTACGATAAAGCCCTTTGATTCCAGTGTGTCTTTCGCATCTAGGACACCACGGTCAAGAAAGAGTTTGTCGCCTTTATTCATTAACATACACAAACCATCCGGATCTTCAATAAATTTTTTATAATTTCAGCGTCATTCTGATTCGCGTAAAATGGTCCTACCATATCTATAGTACTCGTCCGGTTGTTGTACAGATAGTAAAAGGCTTACATATAAGGGAGCCTTTTTTGGCCTGAGTAAGATTTTCGCTGGTACTCATTATTACTGCTTTTCTGATGGCGAATATATGTACCGTCACAAATTAACGTTAGCTCGCCATCAGAATTAAATAACATTTTAGAGACATCAGTAATGTGAAAATCTATTAAGTTACGTCTAGAGATAGCGTTTAATCCAAATCGTGAGGGTAAAACATTTTCAAAAGAGTTCATGATGGATGCGGAATACTCTGAAACAAGTTGCTCTCTATCTAATTGCAAAATTGCAGCAACCATTTTGTTGGAATTTCCTGATCTTAATTTTAATAGAAACACAACAAGAGCTTGGATTTCTACATCACGGGTCTCGTTGTTTCTGATTGACGTTAGCATTTCGCGCAATTCGATAATATTTTCCCATGTCAAATCTGTAAAATGATTTATTTTTTTTTAGATAAAGAAAAGTCTCCAACTTTGTCACATGTGCCATTATATATTACTTATCACATGCAAGATACTTGTCGAAAATCGTAAGACGTGCTGAAATTCTCAACAAACTATTTACAAAAAACAGTATAAATACCGTGATAGAGGAAGACAGTGAGGAAGATTAAGTTTATAGCTTAATAGTGTAACTTATATTGTTCAAATGATATTTATTTATTGCGTCTTAAGCTAAAAATTAAGTTGGCCCCTGAATCCCATGTAATTACATACAAATTAGGGGACAAAAATTACATTTTATTTTTTTCAACTATGAAGTACCCTTTTTATTTTATTCTGAAAAATATATGTTGTTACTTTGGATATATGTAAATTATAGAAAAGAACTGGCGGTGTTGCAACAAAAAGAACATTAAAACAAATTATTACAATATTACAATAATTTTTTTCACCCCCTTTTCCTGAAAGGAATTGAGTGTCAATTTTTTTTTAAATTGTCTTAGTACCCTCTACAATATATATTTGAACCATCAAAATCGGTTGAGCCAATTTTGAGAAAACTGATTTTTTTAATTTTCGAAGAATTGTTTATAACTTTTGTAAAAATTTTTTTTTAACTTGGCACTTGGGGTAAATTAGTTCTATAGTGAGGGAAACTTACCCCCTAAATATGAATCAAATCATTGCGGGGGCAGTTTCACTATGCTTATCCGGCTACGGCCTTTGTTGCTTTTCTTATCTAATGGAAGTAAAATATCTTTGACACAGATTATTTAAAATAAGCCACTGTATTAACTAAATATTTATAATTGTTTATAACATAAATTATAAACAAATTACAAAATTAGTCATTTTCACTCAGGAAAAATTATTTTTTCGATTAAAATGGCTTCCGGACAACCGAACAGTAATATTTCAATAATAGGGAATGACTATATGTTAATAACTATTGATATTGTAATAATTTTATAAACAAATTTTAAGTTTTTTTCATGGTTAGAATGACTAATCCAAGGCTCAAAAACGATTTTCCTACAATAAACAGACTTACTTGCAACAAGGAATATATTCCACCTGCGAGTCGCTCATATTTATTTATTGTATTTATAACCTTACCTATTTTTAGTTCGGTTATCTTAGAAGAATTTATTTCTTTAATCTAAATAAAAGGATAGCCGCCAGATCTTTTGATCAACTCAAATTTAATTAAATTAAATCATCTGAAAATAAAGGAACATTTAAATTCTTCCGACTTAGTTTGCTAACTCAGCCCCAAATTCTGGATAATGGTGGAGAGGAGGATTCTATTCGCTGAAAAGATTATTTATTTCAAGCTACTTTAAAATGAAATAATAAAGTTAATAATCAAATTTAACAATTTATTCAAATAATTTTGAAGTTCTAGCGTCACATGGGTTAAATTCGCAAAGAAAAAATTTCCGATAATTATATTGTTTGAAATCGAAATTACATTTTTTAATTAGTTTACAAAAGTATAGATTCTAAAGAAAAAGAATATTATCTAATTAAATTAGATAATTTATGAATTACAGAGGTCTCAATTATTTAGTTATAAATAAAAGATTATGAATAAATCTATGTAGATTTATGAAATAAACAGAATTCTAAATGCATGAAATTGACATAAATCCTAACCTTTAATCAAATCTTAAACGAATAAATGACCTTTCGTCAGTTATTTCGGACTTGGTACAAATTCAGTTAATAAAGACATGGTTATATCACAATAAAAGAAAAAGAAAGAATCCAATTGAGAAATTCAGAACTAGGCTCGAAATATTAATTAAATGAATTTACATGCATCAATCATTAATATTAGTTAGGGCTTTCTTGGCCAACTAACTACGAAATCTAAATAAAAATAATTAGGGCTTTCTTGGGCAACTAATTATTGAATCTTAATTGATCGAGGCTTTCTTGGCCAATCGATCAAAGAAAATTACTAAAAAAAAATATCATGATACTACTCCAATAAAATTCAAGGACACACACAAAATTAAATAATCTGAATTTCTCAAATGAAAATAAACTGAAATCTTACCCTGAACAATTCTTTAAATCGAACAAATTAATACTTTATTTAAGGATCTTGAAAGGAAACTATATTTAACTAAATTTTGGGAGGACTAATTAATGATGTTTTCCTTTCGGAAGCTGTTAACGAAAAGGTGTGGAATGAAGGAGAATGTTTGCTTCGTTGGCAACGTCGTTGCCTAGTTACCGACAGTTTTTTGTTTCGGCCTCTGATTGGTGAATACTGTTAGACGATTTCCCATGGTTTTGGATACTGATTCAAATTCAAATATTCTTCTGAATTAATAAATGAAACATTTCAATTAATTCAGTCCAGATGTTAATTATTCTTCATGATGACTTCTCCAGTATTAAGCATGACGAACAAGGTGATTAAATCACGAAAATCAACAGTCATAATATTTTAAATATATGTAGAATCTTCCACGTTATGGCAATTCCAAATTTCACGCCAGGTGAATAAGTCTGTTGTATTAGATTTTAAAATAGAAAGGCCTTTTAGAAGTTGCTCAATGACGCGTGGGATATGACTAGAAGAAATCTTCGTTATCCTCAGATTCACTCATCAGAGTATAGTAAAGGGCGCGGAACTTTAAATATTGCCATAATTCCAAAATAATATTTAGCCAGAAGAAATCCAAATAGAATATAATAATTGAAGTCTTCATATTCCATAATTGTATGATGATACACGACTCGATGATGAAAATTACATAAAATAGAGAAAATTTACAAGGAATTAGTACTTGAATTAAGTTATCTAAATAATGTATCCAAGTCGCGAAATAACCTTTTCAGCTTCCAAAATTTCTAAATAAACAAAAAGATTAAAGTATATTTGAAAATTAAATAATTTTGTAAGCTGTAAAATTTAAATAAATTTTACGGCGTTACATATTAAAGAATAGAATCAATTGTGGGAATTGATCACATAACGCACCTAGCGGCAAAAAAGGAACTAAAGGTTTTTTTAACTCTTAGTTCATACCACGTACTTTAGTCACGTTATTAGATCACGTTGTTTAGTTACATGATTTAGTTATGTGACGAAACCACGTGATGCATTAGTCATTCTAACCGTGAAGAAAATGTAAAATTTGTTCATAAAATTATTATAATCAAAATAGTTATTAACATATAGTCATTTCTTATTATTGAAATATTACTTTTCGGTTGTTTTGAAGCCATTTTAATTGAAAAAATAATTTTTTTCTGAGTGAAAATGACCAATTTTGTAATTTGTTCATAATTTTTGTTATAAACAATTATAAATATTTAATTAATACAGTGGCTTATTTTAAATAATCTGTATCAAACATATTTTACGTCCATTAGATAAGAAAAGCAACAAACTTCTATTTAGTTTTAGTTAAAAAAAAATTTTTTCATAAGTGGAAATGACTAATTTTGTAATTTGTTTATAATTTTTGTTATAAACAATTATAAATATTTAGTTAATACAATGGCTTATTTTAAATATAATAATCTGTTTTAAACATATTTTACGTCCATTAGATAAGAAAAGCAACAAAATTTTATTAAAAAATGAAAAAAAGGTCAAATTGTTTATTAAAACTGTTTATAACAATAGTAATTGTTAGTATATGGTCATTTTTTGTTACGAACATTATACTGATGAGATATTTCAGCATTTTCAACCAACCAAAAATTTTTTGTGCCATTGAGCATCTCATCCATGTATTTGTTTATATAATTTGTTTATAACAATTAGCTTCAAACTATAATTAATGATATATGTTCCTTATGAGTACCAACATTGATTTCAAGGCCTAGTAGCATTATGACAGACTTATATTCGGAGAAAAAAAATCACATTCTCAAAAAGTGTCATTTTTCCTGATTGTTGACTTATATAATTAATTATTCATGCTTCAATTTAAAAATTCATTCTATAGACGGTCTGTTACAACTATTCCCAAACATTTAAAAAAAAAACATTCAAATCGGTTGAGAATTGTAGGCTGTAAAACACCGATCCGGAACACTGTGCGCCGTCATGATATAATCTACCTAGCTTATATGTGGGACATTCTTTTACAAACCGAACAGTTTTGGACGAAAATTGACCGACACATTTTTGAATGAGCTAATACTTTTTTACGGGTTCTTTGTGGAAAAAGAAAAGATACGTATTCGAGGATTTTTTTTTATTTCTGAATTTTTTTGAAAATAGGAAGGGTTGAAAAATTGAAAATTTATTGATTTTTGGCATGAAGACTATTGTTTAAAAATGCATAACTCCTGTTCTATTTGAGCTAAGGACCTTATTTTTTTTTGATTTGAAAGATAAAAGAACGAGATTTAATAAAAGAATCCTTCCAAAGATATTATTAAAAAATTAAAATTGTTATAAACAGTTGAAATTTTTTAATCGATTTTTAACTATTACGCCACCCATGTATCAAGTTCTTAATATTTTCATCTATCCTACGTCAAATTTCCTTTCCAAAACGATTTTTTAATCGATGGAGAAATTATTATTACTATCAGAGAAAATTTAATTTATCTAGCGCTGTCGAGCGCGGTACGTCACACCGGCGCGTGGATCACATTGCACGGCCCATTTTCTTGTCTCATATCGTTTTTCTGTGAAATATAAATAATTGTTCAATGTTTTTAATTAAATAATCTTATTTTTTAACCAAGATAACTTTATTAAAAATTCAAGAAATATCATTGTATGATTCCTGTTTCTCTTCAAGAATTGGAAGCAAGGCAGTTTTCATTGTATGAATAAAAAATATATTCTAAAAATTTGTAAATATGGAATGTAAAAATTTTAAGACTACATGTAAATATTGTATAATATAACACTGAACGAGGTACTTATTCACTATGCGAACATATCGAAATCTTAATAAAGTAATTTACATTTCAAATATGATGTTTTTGATTTATTTCTTATTATTTATTTATTTCTTGAATGTTTAATAAAGCTAACTTGGTTAACAAATAACATTATTTCATTTAAAATATAAAATAATTATTTATATTTCAGAAAAAACGATACGAGACAAAAAAAATGGGCCGTGCCACGTGATCCACACGCCGGTGTGACGTACCGCGCTCAACCGCGCTGGATAAATTAAATTTTCTCCGATAGTAATAATAATTTTTCCATCGATTAAAAAATCGTTTTTGAAAGGAAATTTGACGTAGATTACGATGAAAATACTAAGAACTTGATACATGGGTAGCGCGATAGTTAAAAATCGATTTAAAAATTTCAATTGTTTATAACAATTTTAATTTGTTAATAATATTTTTGGAAGGATTTTTTTATTAAATCTTGTTCTTTTACCCTTCAAATAGAAAAAAGTAAGGTCTCTAGCTCAAATAGAACAGGAGTTATGCATTCTTCAAAAATAATCTGCAAGCCAAAAATCACTAAATTCTCAATTTTTCAACGCTTCCTCTTTTCCAAAAAACTGACAAATAAAAAAAATCCTGGAATACTTATCTTTTCTTTTTCCATAAAGAACCCATAAAAAAAGTAGTAGTTCAATCAAAAATGGGTCGGTAAATTCTCTGTTCGATTTGTAAAAGAATGTCCCATGTACATAATTGTAAGACACGCAACCAACAGATGTCAGTAATTACTTGAAAATAACTGGTTTGAATTCCAAGTACAGCGCCGCTTTACGGCATTTTAAGGAACACCTTTGTCATGCCACAAATTTTTACCGATCGAAAGGGGCTTGAATAAATACGTGGTTATCTTTAAGGGTGCCTACAGACCTTCAGAGTTAGTTCAGACCATTGGAGAATAGGTGGTCGATGTTGTTAGCGAAGGCGGGGTTTAGCCGGCTGATCAAGAAGGGTTGCGCGGAAACGCGGCTCCCTTTTTTCCACAACGCTACCAGTCTCTTACTATTAGGCGGAGTTTGGGAAAAATATCCTATTCAAGAGCGGGGTGGAGTCATACGAATTTAGAAATTCAGTCGTGGAGCAGAATATGTGGGGTTGAACGACGCGACGACTCTGTTCTGGGAGGGATTTAAGTATAGAGTGTGTGTCTGGCACACATGGGGCTGAGAAAGAAATGAGAGGGAAACACTTCAACCATCCGAGAAAAGAAAGCGTGTTCGCTTCTAGAATCGAAATTCTTACGTCTTGTGCGTATAATAATTTCGATTTGGCAAAGTTTTCAGTACGAATCGTTTTTTTTTTATTTGACCATGGACAGTTAAGATCGACATCTTTTCTAAAAGAAATTCTAAGAAGAGTATATTCACATAAGTTAATAGTAAATTAATTATAATTAGAAATTGATGTTTTAAATTTAATAAAATATAATTATTACACGGAAATTTGGGCCGGGTCCTGGCCAGTTTTCCATTGTTTTAATATGGTCCTAATCACGAAAACGCGCCACACTATCACTGGTGAGAGAATGTTAAGAAAACTGGTCGATACCTCATCAAGATTAAAAAAATATTATTGATTCATTATTTAAAATATCTGGTTACTGCTTAACTATTACATTTTGTGAAAACAAAAATTATATTACAAAAAAGTGGTAGTAGTTATTATATATCGAAACAAGAGGTTTAAGGAATTTTTAAAGAATTTCAAAATAATTTACGAGAGTTTCAAGGTTTTAGATAAGTTCGAAAATTTTAAGTCTTTTAAGGGATTTCAAATAAAATTAAAGAATTATGAAGGATTTTTAAAAAATTTCAATTGATTTTAAGGGATCTAAGGGGATTTGAAGAAATTTTCAGTGGTTCTAGGGAATTTAAAAGGATTTTAAGAAATAATTCATGGGAGTTTCAAGATTGTAGAGAAATTCACAAATTTTAAGTATTTCAACGGATTTTAAATAATTTTAAAGGATTTTCAACAGTTTTCAAATGATGTTAAGGAACTTAAGGTGATTTCAAGAAATTTCGAATGATTCTAAAGAATTTAGAGATTTTAAGGAATTTTAATAGTGGATGTTTCGAAAACAAAAAATTATAATCCTTTTTCAGTTCAACTCGCGATAATTTAGAAAATTTTCAGAATTTTTTTATTTCATCAATATTGTATGACGTGCTTAAGTCTTCTGAAACCAAGAGAGAGCAAGAAAAATGAAAATATTGTTAGAAACAAAAAAGTTGTGAATTTTTTTAGACTTTGCTAAAATCATGAATTTCAACCTGCATGCGCTTCGTTTATCAATAGAATTTTAAGCTAATGAAAACTTCCAGTGAAAAACTTGTTCATCGAGGTTCAAAGAAGTTTTCAGAAAAGTTTTACTTCAATTAGATTAATGATTAAAAAATTATGAATATTTGAAAATCCAAGTGGCAATTTTGACGCTGCCTTAAACACTACTGCGAATGCGTCGCAGAGGACAGTATGATTGAAGTTAATGTCGGATATACCAAAACTTATATTAAACATACAATAAGAGCAACTGTTTTTTGCTTTTTTGTTTATTTTTTTTGGTTTTTTCTACAAATATTATAAATAAAGCAAAGAATCAGTTTGGGGTAGCATTAAGATTGTCGCTTGGACTTTCAAAGATTCATAATTTTTTAACTATTAATCTTATTCCCGTACAGAAATTGCAGCAATTAGCCCTATTTAAAATAGGGTTCTGACGAGGCCCTGGTAGGAATTTCTATTTTCGATAAAAATATTTTATTATTATTGGGCACTTATGGGGAAATGTTACAGTAGTAATATTTATTTATTGATACTGAAACAGGGCATTCAAGAATTTTTCACGTTGAAACCAAACATCGGGTAAAAGTAGGGAAATCCCAACATTTTACACACATGATTATTTATGAAAATATGAAAGATGGTTATATTTATGTAATGGAAAATTTATTAATTTGTAAATTATTGACAAACGCGAAAAAATATATTTCTAGGAACTTTAAACAGGATTTCATCAAAATTATTATTAAACTACATTTTATGATTATATTATTTTTATAATTTTTAATAAATAGAGATTTAAAGGGATTTAAAAAAATTACAAGAGTTTTTAGTAATTTCAGTAAATTTCAAGACTTTTTTGACAAATTTCAAAGAATACTAAAACATTTTATTTTTATTAAAATCACTTGAAATCTTTAGAAACCTTTTGGCATGTTTGGCAACCCTAAAACTTGAAAATTCCTTAATTCTTTCATGTTCTTTTAAAATCCTTTGAAATTTTTTAACTTCATTAAAAATCCTTTACAATATTTACAAATATTTTTAAATAATTGAAAGTCCTGAAAGTATTAAGATCTTTTTCGGAATTCGTTAAAAACTTTTTAAAATCACTTGAAATCTCTTGAAATTGCTTTAAAATTCCTATAAAACCACTTAAAATCTCTCAAAATCCTTGAGGACATCTTGATATCTTTGAAATTTTGGAAAATATCTTAAAATCCTTTTAATTTCCCTAGAATCACTTGAAATCTCTTAAAATTCACTAAAATCTTTTAAAGTTATTGTGACGTTGCAAAATTTTGCAAGTCACAAACTTAGTTTTTTTTTTTAAAGTAAATTCATTTAATAGTGTTATTCAGTTCTGGAGGTTGCACAGTTTCCAGATTGGATATGGTCAAATTTATTTTATTTAATTTTAGTTACTCATTACGTTATTTTTATCTGTTTTTCATGTATCTAATATCGCCCGAGCTCTGGAAGAACCCTACATTACCATATATCCTGTCATTTTGGAAACAACTCGCTTTATTTTGGAAAACCTGGAATTAACATATTTATTGGACATATTATATTACCAGTTATAGAAGTATGAAACCAATGAAAGGCAGCAAGAAAATCGGAAAATCTCCTGCCAAATTCTGCTCGATAGATTCAAACGGAAGTCATTTCTCCATTGAATCGTGACACGTGATGAAAAGTGGATCTATTTTGAGAATCCTAAGCGTCATAAATCGTGGGTGAATCCAGGCGAACCATCGACATCCAGTGCAAGACCCAATCGCTTTGGAAAGAAGACAATGCTGTGCGTTTGGAGGGATCAGAAAGGTTTTATCTACTATGAGCTGCTAAAACCTGGTGAAACTGCCAACACAAATCGCTACCAACAGCAAATGATCGATTTGAATCGAGCATTGCAAGAAAAACCACCGGAATATCGAAGAAGACAACAGAAAGTGATTTTTCTTCACGATAATATCCCATCACATACAGCGAAAAGGGTCAAGGAAACGATCCAAGCGTTCAGTTGGTAGCTACTGGCTCATGCCCCTTATTCTCCAGACTTGGCTCCGTCGGATTATCATCTGTTCGCATCGCTGGGCCACGCTCTCGCTGAACAACAATTCACTTCGTACGAAAACGTCCGAGAATGGCTGGATAAATGGTTCGCTTCAAAAGACGAAGACTTTTATTGGCGGGGCATTCATCACCTACTGAAGAGGTGGGAAAAATGTGTAGAAAGCGAGGGAAATTACTTTGAATAAAGTACATTTGACCATTTTCATATACCAGACGTGTAATTTTTGCAAAAAATTCCGGTTTCATACTTCTAGACCTGGTATATTTATCAATTTTGAATCACCGATGGACTTTAAGATGTTTTTGGGACGCCTTCAACACCTTAGAGGAATTTGGTAATTCAAACTTTGCCGTCCAACCTACTGCTGCACCCAGACACCTATCCTATCCTTATTACCGACCGTACCCGAAGAACTTGGAAAAATCATGTGATGCATGAGAATGTTGCATTTCCCGCCTTTCCGCATGCCCATTCTTTATTGCTTTGAGATGTGACTGCTGCGTTTGCCTTTCTACATGTCTGTTCTTTATATTTTTGGATGAGATTGCTGCGTTTCCTGCCTTTCTTCATGCCATATTTTTGTTGTGAACCCTTGAGTTTCCATTTCTTCGGAAGGTTTCGTCTTTGCCTTTTAAAATATTACTTGGTACGTTCCTATCCAACCTTGAGCGCTCTTGGATTTTGATTACCATCTTTATTATTTATTTTGGCCAGTGTGACGTACGGGTTATGTGGGAAATTTAAAGGACGATCTAACATCTAATTGGGTCGAGTTGGAATTGTTTATGGACATCAAGTATAAAAAGGAGATTTGGATATTTTGACCACTGCAGCACCTCTTTTTGTTACAAGCCTGAATCTCTTTTCTACACTATGTCTCCTAGCAACGTCAAGCCTACAATTTCTGTTATACCGCTCCATGGTAACGATAGTCATTTCTTTTGGATTCAACCAATAAAAATCGAGCTCTTCATGAACGAAGAAGGAGACGCCGATTGCTAGCCATCTTTCGTCTGGCAGCTTCCAGAGTGAACACATCATCTTTTGTGTAGTATCATTTTGAATTGTAATTGGGATTATTTGTGTGATTTATTTATATTGTGAAAGTCAGGTATTTATTTTTGTTCATATATTTGAATTCATATGAAGTCACATGAATTCACTTGAAATCAGGTGAATTCATTTTAATTATCTACAAATCTCCTGAAGTCAATGAATTATTTTTAAGTCATATGAATTCATATGAAGTCACATGAATTCACTTAAAGTCATGTGAATTCATTGAATTTTTTTGAAATATCCTAAAGACAGTGAAATCTTTTGATGTCATTTGAATTCATATGAAGTCATGTGAAATCACTTAATTTCACATGAAGTAAGGTGAATTCATTTGAATTTTCTTGAAACCTCCTGAATTTAATGAAATCTTCTGAAATCATTTGAATTCATATTAAGTCATATGAATTCACTTGAAGTCACTTGAATTCACTTGAAATCAGGTGAATTCATTTGAATTATCTACAAATCTCCTGAAGTCAATGAATTCTTTTTAAGTCATATGAATTCATATGAAGTCACATTAATTCAACTAAAGTAACGTGAATTCATTGAATTTGTTTGAAATCTCCTAGTCAGTGAAATCTTTTGAATTCATTTGAATTCATAAGAAGTCGCATGAATTCACTTTGAGTCACTTGAGGTCACGTGATTTTATTTAAATATTCTTGAAATCTTCTGAAGTTAACGAAATATTCTGGTCATTTGAATTCATATTAAGTCACATGAAGTCACCTCAAATCACATGAATTCACTTGAAGTTAGGTGAGTTCATTTGAATTTTCTACAAATCTTCTGAAATCAATGAAATCTCTTGATGTAATTTTATTTCATGTGAAGTTACATGAAGTCACTTGAAGTCACGTGAATTTATTGGAATTTTATAGAAATCACCTGAAATCAGTGAAATCTTTTGAAATCATTAGAATTCATATGAAGTTATGTGAATTCACTTGAAGTCACTTGAAGTCACGTGAATTCATTTGAATTCATCTTGAATTCATTTGAATTTTCTTGAAATTTCTTGAAGTCAGTGAAATCTTCTGAAGTCATTAAAATACCCTGAAACATCTTGAAGTCAACAGTAGGTGTACACCCGCTTCGTCGAGTTGTCAACCCCTCTAATGAAATAAAATTAATTTGAAATAAAATTTAATTAATTTGCACTTACTGGATGCCCTTCCAAGAGTCTTTGCTCCACTCGATAAATGGTTCCTCGATCCAGATGACGGCGATCTGAAAACCTTTCATTGTACAATCTTTCAGCTTGTGCCCCATTTTGGCGGCACTCGTCATAAATCAGAATCATGTCCAGGTATTCGCGATTTGTGTAAGCCATGATTTTTTTTAATAAACTTATGTAATTGGAATCTAATCAAAGGTTTTGTAGATTCCAGGTGATAAGGACTAATGAAATTAGTAACAATAACAGAAACCATAACAACGTTAGGCATTTTTTTTTAATAAAAAAAAACAAAATGACACCTTCTCGCCGTATTCATAATAACAAGGGTTATCACTTACCTGAAATTGGCTCTGAAAAAGATTTAAATTGACTCAATTGTTCCATTTAATGTCCATGTTGATAGCAATTTGGACAATAAATCGAACAATTTGATGCAATACAATTTTTAGTGTTAAAGTAAAAGCATTTTTAATAATATTTTTATGTTTAATTTAACAAAACTTTTACAACGAAACGAAAAGAATTTCTTTTGGGTTTTAAATTTTGCTTTATCATCGTAGACTTGTTGATTTATTTTTAAGCAAAAACGTTCGTTTGTTTTTCCAAACTTTAATTTTTGTTGTCATTTTTGTAACAATAAATGTAACAAAAAGTTTGCAATATATCGAAAAGTATTACTTTTTCTGGTTTAAATTGCGTTATCTTATTTTAGACTTGTTGATTAATTTTTATAAACAAAAGTTCTTTCAGTTTGCCACGTGTTAAACTTCTTAATTTTTTATGTAACAATAAGTTGAAATTCCAAGTTTTCCAGGAACATTAAAAACTCCAAATGGTGAACCGAGGACCGGAGTGCATCAGGTGTTTAGAATAAGAATTTTCAGGAATTGTTTTGAAATTCTAATTCTTTCAAGAACATTAAAAACTCCAAAAGGTAAACCGATGACCAGAGTACACCAGGTCGCGCACCAGGTGCTTAGAACAAGAATCTTCGGGAACTTCTTTGAAATTCAAAGTTTTACAAGAACACTCAAAACACAAAATGTTTCACAGATAACCAGAGTGGACCAGTTTGCGCACCAGGTGTTTAGAATAAAAATCTTCAGGAATTTCTGTGAAATTCTAACTTTTACACGAACATTAAAACAATCAAAAGCTGAATCGATGACCGGAGTGCATCAGGTTGCGCAAGAGGTATTTAGAATAAGAATATTCAGGAATTTCTTTGAAATTCCTGGTTTACCATTTGGAGTTTTTAAGGGTCTTTGTAAACGTAGAATTACAAAAAAATTCCTGAAGATTCATATTCTAAACACCTCGTGCGCATCCTGATGCACTCCGGTCATCGGTTCACTATGAGAAGTTTTTAATGTTCTTTGTAAACAAATACTTTTAAATAAATTCCCAAAAAATTCTTATTCTGAACACCTGGTGCGCGACCTGATGCACACCCTGGTCATCGATTTACAATTTGAAGATTTTAATGTTCTTAAAAAAGTTGGAATTTCAAATAAATTCCCGAAGATTCTCATTCTAAACTCCTGGTGCGCGACCTGATGCACTCTGGTCATCGGTTCACCTTCTGAGGTTTTTAATATTCTTAGAAGATTTGTAAATTTAAAGAAATTCCCGAAGATTCTTATTCTAAAGACCTTGTGCATAACCTGGTGCACTCCGGTTATTGTTTCAACATTTGGTGGTTTTAATATTGTTGGAGGAATTGAAAATTTAAAGAAATTCCCGAAGATTCTTATTCTAAACACCTTGTGCGCGACCTGGTGCACCCTGGTCATCGTTTCACCTTTTGGAGTTTTTAATGTTCTTAGAAGAATTGGAATTTCAAAGAAATTCCGGAAGATTCTTATTCTAAACACCTGGTGTTATAATTTTTTCTTGTGGAAACCATTATTGGAGAGAAATTGAAAGTATTCTAGTGCTTGTGAAATTTGATTTCCCGCGACATGCTCTTCGCTTTTCTGGAATTTGTTGAAATGAAAGCATTTGCTTTTCAAAAGTTTATGGAAGCAAAAAGCAAGGTGGAACCTTAGAAGGAAGGTTTTTCCTGCTTGTCTCTGGTAAAATAAAAAGTGAATAGAAACCCAAAAGGGGTAATAATTGAATGAAGTGGAAAATAGGAAAAATAGTGAAAACCGTTAGAGGATTATAGTTTCGCGTTGCTCGTTAGGGAAAACGAGAATTAGAAACAGGAAAATTGAAATAGTAATAGAAAACCGCGGTAAAACAAGTGGAAAGTGTTTAGAAAAACCCCCAAAAGGGGTGAAAGTTAAAAAAGAAAAACTGAGTAGGAAAATTTGGGAAAAGTGAGAATAAGTGCTGCGAATAAAATTTCGGTTAGGAGGAAATTCAAAAATATTGAATTCTAAAATAAAGTTTGTGACAGATCGAACTGAAGGGTGACCGCGAAGGGCGTTTCAAAGGGTCAAAGCGGGTGACTCATAGCCTAGTCCGAGCGGTATCTCTGAAAATAAACGTTTCTCGACAATTTAGACCAAAATTTCAGATACCTGAGTACCGAAATATTATTCGAGAATAAAATTTAGAAAATTTTGCCTACCGGAAGGCAAATAAAATTGAATCAAAATCGAATCGTATGCGAGACGATAGAGACGAAAGACAAGAGAGCGAACCACCTCAACGGCGGAATACAATCCCAGCCAGAAATCACCCTTACGTACTCAAAGCTGAAGCGAAAACTGACCTAATAGTGTCAGAACCTCCAACGAGAAAACCTTGGCCGACGAAAAATCCCAGAGAGCAAAAACAAGTCTTTAGATGTTATGTTTGTGACAAACCTGGTCACATGGCAAGAGATTGCCGGTATAGGTATAAAAATTCGGGAAACTAGAGGGGTGGGCGAAGAGTAATAAACAACCTGGAGCCAGAGCGCCAGAGAAATTAAACTCGGAAAATAATGGCAAAGGTGAAACACGGTTTCACTTAATAATTAAATTCGAAGGAGAATTATTTAAATTGTTAGTAGACACAGGCGCGACACACACATACGTAGGAAAAGAACTTAAAAAGAAAATAGAGGAAACCGGAATTCTTATATCAGAACCCGTCTCGTGAACCCTGATAGTAGCAAATGGGGAAGAAGCAGAAATTACAGGACAGGTTACAATTCCGGTAGAAATAGGTAATTTGAAGAAAAGACTTTTGGTTAGGATAGTTCCAGAATTAAAATCAGTAGGCATATTAGGTACAGATATGATTAAGGGACTGGGAATGACGCTCGATTACGACAAATAAATCTGGTGGTTACCAGATAAACCCTCAGTTAAATATAAGATGGAGTCTCACCCGGTAACTCTCCCAAAGCCGATTAAAATCGATAATTTGAATCGAGAGTCGCTCAATCTACAACCTAAGCCGAAAATTAAATTCGACAATAAAGTGATTTTAAAAAGAGACAAAACAGCCGAGTTAGCGAGAGAAACAAGAACTGAACCGAATACGGGGACAACAATAAGTCCCAAAATATCATTGGTAACAGAGAAAGCCCAAACTCTGAACCACACACCAAAATTTCCCCAAATTCCAATCAGTAATCGGTTTGAATGCTTAAGTAAGCTAAGAGAGTCGAATAATGAAGTAGGGAAAAAATCGCGCGTAAGGCGAAAAGAAATACCAAAATTAATGGAAGTAAAATTAGCTAGAAGCAAAATTAAAATTTGGACAGAAAACCAAAACAGAAGTAGTTGGCAAGAGTTTAGGAATAGAGCCATACTTAAAAAGTAGACTGGAATAATGAAAAATAAAAAAAATAGAAATAAAATAGGGAAAAACGACGAAAAAGCGTTAGGAATTTGCGAATTAAATGAGAACCAACAGCGAAGGTTGGAAGAATTTTTGAAAAGGAAAATAAAACCCGAGGTAGGAAAAGAGCATAGGGCAACGCATTTAGCGAAGCATAAAATAGATGTGCAAGGGCACAAGCCTATTAGGAAAAGATATTATCAGGTTAGCCCAGTAGTTAAAAAAGCGATTTGCGAAGAAATCGATAAAATGTTAGAACAGGGAATAATAGAACCCGCATCCTCAGAATTGTCAACAGAATCTATATAGATTCTGTTTGGATTTTAGGAAAGTCAATAGTGTGACTAAAAAAGATGGTTATCCGATACCACTTATGGATGAGATTAAAGATGCTCTTAAATCGGCGAAATATATATCTAAAGTTGATGTTAAGTTAGCATATCTGCAAATACTCTTAGAGGAAGAGTCCAAGCCTCTAACTGCGTTCATGGTTCCTGGAAAGGGGATGTAGTAGTTTAGGAGAATGTCTTTTGGGCTGACAAATACTCCCGCAACTCTCCAGAGACTAATGGACAAAATAATAACACCAGAATTAAAACCGCAGGTATTTTGCTACTTAGACGATATAGTGATCGCGATGGATAGCTTTGAAGAACATCTAGAATACTTGAGGATAGTATTAGATAGAGTAAATAAAGCAGGTTTAACAATCAGCCCGAAAAAGTGCGAATTTGGTTGCTCAGAGGTAAAATATTTGGGTTTAAAAATAAATAAAAAAGGTATACAAATAGATGAAGAGAAAATTAAACCGATTCTGGAATACCCGGCACCAAAAAATGTAAAACAATTGCAAAGGTTAATTGGAATGGCGAGTTGGTATCGTAAATTCATACCACGTGTCGCAGAAATAGTAGAACCGTTTAATAGGTTACTAGGGAAGGGTAGAGCCTGGGAGTGGGGAAAAGATCAGGAAGAAGCCTTTGAGAAAATTAAGAAGGCATTAACGTCAGATCCGATGTGAGTACACCCAGACTTTGCAGTACCTTTTCAATTGGAAACTGACGCGAGTACCACGGGGTTAGGAGCAGTTTTAACACAGATTAGGAACGGGAAGAATCATGTAGTCGCTTATGCGAGCAGGGGCTTAAACGGAGCAGAAACAAGATATTCGGCGACAGAACTAGAGTGTTTAGGAGGAATTTGGGCGATAAGGAAATTTAGACCTTATTTAGAAGGCTTTCATTTCAAGGTATTGACTGATCACCAAGCCTTGAAATGGCTTCATAATATGAAGAACCCAACAGGTCGAGTAGCCAGATGGGCTCTAGAACTGTTGGAGTACGTTTACGAAGTAATCTATCGGAAAGGTAGTTCAAATCACGTGCCGGATGCACTCGAGGAAAAACGAATTAGAGAAACCGTTAGCAAGCACTTTAGCGACGTGCATAGAGAAGACACTCGAAAACCTAACAGAGGAAACCGATGATTGGTATAAAACCAAGGTTAGACAAGTGTTAAAACATCCTAAAGAAAATGAGAATTGGAGGATAAGAGATTCTCAATTGTATTTTTTTAGACCAGACCCACTGAAATCGAAACTTTTACCAGATTCCAATCCGTGGAAACTGGTAATTCCCAAAAGATTACATAAGCAGGTTTTAGTAGAAAACCATGACAATGTGCAGGCAGGCCACCTAGGGGCCGAGAAAACGTACGCAAGAATATCGAAAGACTATTTCTGGCCAGGAAGTTATTCCGAAGTATTAAACAACGTTAAGAACTGCAAAACTTGTCAGAGAATTAAACCAGGAAACAAACCAAAAATAGGATTGATGGGAAAAAGAATCATAGAGGAACCGTGGACAATGGTCACAGCGGATATAATGGGACCGTTACCTTTGTCAAGAAAGCGTAGGAACCAATATATCCTAGTGATAGTGGATAATTTTTCCAAATGGGTGGAGATAATCCCGATTAAAAAAGCGGACGGTAAGGAAATAGAAACGGAATTCTATAATTAAATAATTTCGCACTGGGGAACCCCCAGGATATTGTTAACAGACAACGGGACAGAATTTGTTAAAAAAACAATTAGGAAGTTAGCTGAAATATTCAGGATTAGACACGTAACCACACCGAGATATTACCCCCAAGCGAACCTGACAGAGAGGTATAATAGAACAATTAAACAATTGATTAAGGCGTATTTATATGACGATCACGCGCCATGGAACGAATATTTAGATGATATCAAATACGCGATGAATTCGAGTAAAAATGCGTCAACAGGGTTTACGCCAGCGTTCATAAATTTAGGTAGGAAATCGCACCCTCAGCAATCGTTAAAAGCTGAAATCGAAGATACGGAAGAGGTGGAATTTCAGGAAGTAGATAAATGGACGGATAGATGGCGAAGCTTTCAAATATTGAAAGAAGTTCAAAAAAATGTAGATAGCGCAAACCAGAGACAGACAGGATACTATAACCTTCGAAGGAGACCGGAAGAATTTAAAGTAGGTGGTAGAGTCCTTAAAAAAGTTAATAGATTGTCAAATAAAGCGGAAAGTAAAGCGGGCAAGTTATATGATAAACACGAAGGAACATTTATAATTAAAAAGAAGTTGTCTCCAACTATGTATGAATTAAATAATCTGAAGGGAAAGAGTGTCGGTAATTGGAATGTCAATGATTTTGAATTGGAAAGAAGAATAGAGGATGCTCAAATAGAAAGAAAGACGTATAAGAAAAGAGAGAGAGAGAAAGAGAGAGCAGAAAAGTAAGTTGAAGGTAAAAACTCTGACAGACTCCAATTTAAAAACTATGACGCAAAACTCTAATACGAAACTCTGACTCTAAAACCGAAAAAATTTAAGACTTTAAAACACTCCAAACAAAACGTAGATCACTTGTTTTTTCAGATGGATAACACCCGCTGTAAGCTGTGCCAAGAGGTGCGTTCGGGAGTCACACTCCTGGAGCACCTAGACCACTGCAAAGCTCTGCAGTGGCTAAATTTAAGAAGAGCCGGGGTGCCCCAGGAGGAGATCCCATGTCGCCCTCACCGGCACATGCGCAACCTCTTCGCCGGGTTGGTTGCCCACAATTCAGAGAGATGCAGCACCAAAAACAACAGGAGTGGGGCGAAACCCCGGAGGAGGTTGCAGCATTGTGCCGGGAGGCAGACGAGGAGAGGGTGTTACATACATAGCTGCCCCTAAAATTAAAATTAATATAGATATTGAATTCTCTTTTGATCATTTCGTGTAAATCAAAAGACTATTCAATAAAATTAAAATAAGTTCACACTGTAGGGAGCATCGTATGCAACGTGAGCCGTCAAGCTGACGCCGTTAAATTCATAAGCAAGGACTGATTCGAATGAGCAGAAAGACTACAATGTAAGGTCTATAAAATTTAGAATTTAAAATATTATGTGCAATTTATAATAATCAGTTTACATATAAGTCTAAATCTTTTCTTGTTTTTCAGCTTATTTTTTTTGTCACCTATAAATGTCCAATTTTAAAAAGCAATATAAAATGTATTCCGCTCTAGAATAATAAGAATGAGAGATAGCGAATGAATGAGAACACAATGTGAAAGAGAGAAAGAGGAAACATAATTGGCGTGACAAAGATAGTGCGCACACACATGCTTTCCTTGTCGACGGCAACTGGCCTTCGCTACCTTGCCTATGGACACTCACACTACCACAACTATAAGGACAATATGCATAGGCGCGAGCTAACATGCATGTGTTGGTGCGCCTCGACGGTGCATCATTGACCTCCAGCGTTCTCCAAGCGCTACCCTTTCCGCACCAGAATCCTTCTGATCCTTTTCAACCCCTAAGCCTATTTCTTATAATAACTTTTTCAAAAATAGACGGTTTTTAGCGGAACTTAAAATATAAATATATCTATAATGCTCCTACATATAATCAAGGTTTAAAATAATAAAAGTCCATTTTTAATTGACTGAAAATTTAAACCTGCAATACCTCTCTTAATTTAATTTCAGAGAATTGCAAAATGCCTCAGCGGAATTTTTAATTCCCTGACGAAGTTCCTGTCTCACGGTAGTTAAAGGAATTTTTAAACACCTGCATTTTTGCAGTCTAAGTTAAATTATGAACTCTGAAGAGTTCACCACACCTCACCACAAATCACGCCACATCTATCGACCAATCACAATTTCCTGATTAAACAAAAATTGCCACCAACTCTTAGAATAATGTACCATCGAAGCTTGATTAGTATGAATAATATTCGCAGTTTGACGAGACTTTTGAAACGGTCAAGACGTCTCTGATAGAGGGAAAAACTTCCCTTCGGAAACAGACCGACGCCCGTCCGGTTGGCAAAGTTCGGTATCTCGCGTTACCCCTATGAGTTGTCCAAAAGTGTAAAAGATAGTTAAATAGCCCTGTCCACATCGGTTAATTTTGGATTAGAATTTTCCGTAAAATTCCTGCTCAAGGAACGGTGACACCTATTTGGGACGTAAAATTCAAATCTTTTCCAACAAAGTGCGGATAAATCTTCCGAGAAGAGTGGCAACCTCGTGTTACCCCTTATAGTTTCTAACTTACCTTAAAAGAGTAAATCAACATCGGTTTTCTCAAGGGAAGTTATGTGTAAATGCTTGACTAGGGCGCATGGAGGACCCTATACGTGATCGAAGAGCCTCGTGTTACCCCTTACCTAGTTACTGATCTTTTCTTTACGGGAGTAACTCCACATAGGTTTTTCTAAAGATAGTGATGTGTGAAATTACCTTAATTAGGGCGCAGGGAGGTTGGTCGCGTATGTGAATTTTACGGAAAATTCCCTCTCATTGTGGATTGCCTATCAATACTGAAAGTCAATAATAAAAATATCAACTCGAATCTCAAAACGAGTTGGAATTTTTATTATAAAATTAGGATTTGGATTCATGTGTGAAACGAATAGGAATGAACAAGAGGTTGACTTTTCCCCCTTGCTTCATTAGGTAAAAGGGCCAACTATTCGCGTTCTCTGTGAAAACAAATTAAATAGGCGAAGCAGAAGGAGGACATTGCCCACACGACAAAAGAGTGTATGTGTGTGTAACGTCTAAAAGACTAGAGTTACTTTATGTAACGCGAAAAAGTGCAATTTGGCCCATTTAACAGGAAACTGATGACAAATCAGAGAAGTCCTCTTTTCCTCTTAACTGGTAGTTTAAGGAAACATCAGCGGTGAGTACATGTATCGTTCCAATTTATTAAATTGCGAAAGGATATCAATGTATGAAATCTTATAACACACGTTTCCATATTTTAATCTTTTCTTGTTCTTATAATTTTCGACCAATAGGAACTATTGAGAGGACACAAATTATTTTAAAATAAATTACTTTTAAAATTCAAAATAGAATTTTCTGATGCGTTTTCATTAATTCTCCTAAAAATTGTAAACTTTCCTTCAAAACAGATGTAGGTCCCTGGATAGGGATAAATGAATGACGATCGCCCAGAATAAATAAAATAAACAAACCCACTTGGGTTTGACAGTTTGGCGCCTCCGCGTTCTAATTTAAATTTTCTCAACACGCACAATAAGGAATATTAAAAATTTAATTTCTGGTTCGTAACAAGGGCAGCTCAAGAGGCCAAGGAGCTGGTCCAATTATGGAAAGAAGAAAAGGAGAAACGCAGGAAGGAAGTCGAGGAGGAAATAGACAGAAAAAGAAGAGAGAGGGAAAGAGTTAAGGAAAGGGAAAGGGAGGAGAGAGAATTCAAATATAGAAGTAAACAGAGACAGTTGTGGGAAAAAAAAACAATTGAGGGGAACATGTAGAAAACTGTGTTGAGATGAAATAAAAAAAAAAAACAAACAAAAAGGAAATCGACTCACAATTACTCTGACTCCCGACCCAATCATTTTTTTTACTTTTGTTACAGAATAAGAAGACAGAAAGAACCAAATTTGGAAAAAGATAGAAATAGCCAAACCTGAAAGAGGATAAAAAGAACCAAGGATGGAGCCTAAAGGAAAAGAAGAGCCAACGGAACTAGCAGTTAGGATAGGGGCAAAAAATTGTCAATTTTGTAAAAAATTAATACCGAAGGAGTTATATATATTCCACGATAGTTTTTGTAATATTAGACTATATAGGTGTAGAAAAAATTTAACAAGTCCGAGCTATGATAGAAATAGTTATGTAAGAGAAAATTGGGAAAAAAGTAACTTAGATTATCAAGAGTTAATTCAGATGGAAATTAAATCTAGTAGAAAAAGTAGATGGGACGTGAGAAGCCCTGTAAAAGAAGGGAAAAAGTCAGATTTTGAAATGGAATTGGCATTATTGGAGGAAGTTTCGGTCATGGACACAAACTCCCACATGGGAGGGGGGGTGTAACATGGCTGTTACGACGGTTGCCTGCGTACAGGCGTAGGGGCGGGGGCACGAGCCGGCGAGCAGCGGTGCTGCGATTCGTCGGTCGGCTACCCCGCGCTCTCTCGTTTTAGCCAGCAATCTGGTAGGACGTATTAAAATCTGATCTCTCTCGGTAGCGTTTCACGTGTGACGACTTCGGTGTTTGCTGCTTTATTTTATTTGCGCTCAGCGCTAATTAACACTTGTTCTTCAGGGCAGGAGCCCATTCTTTGTAATCAGTAAGTCAATTATAGTTTGTTCTTTATAATTATTCTTTGTTATTTCTCGCTCCCTCCACTGGCATTTTCTAATTCCCTTCCTTTTAGTAATAATCGTCCCGGATTATAAACGTCGCAACAATTAGAGCCAATCTATAGGGATATCCTAGATCATGTCCCTAAGCTCATGTTTCCGCTCCCAGGACCACAAGTCGACATCGAAGAACTAACAAAGATCGCACTGGCCACCACTATCTACAAAAACGGGATTTTTAGCATACTATTGGACATGCCCTTATAAGAGATCACCGACTACTCAATGTATCAGTTACACTCCGTTCCAGTGATTCAACCCGTTTTGAATAATGGATCAGGAAGAGCCTACATTCAATCGAGATTCACCCACGTAGCTGTAGAAGAGTCCAGGAGGATACACATCTTACTGAACCATGGAAATTTTAAGGAATGTACTAAATTGTCATCTCATATGATTTTTAAAAGCAATTTACCATGAATGCAAAGAGTGATGCATGCGAATTCGAGTTATTGCATAACCCATCAAATTCAGCCTTTGGAAAATGCAACGTCCTCATCACCTACAAGACGGAATTCGACTGGACGTTTATCCAAACGCTCGGTGGTTGGCTCTACTCTCTACAAAATCCAATGAAGCAAAGATCACATGTTTGAACAAACCTCACAATAAGATTGAACTAAAAGAAATAGGACTTACTCAATTGGCACCTGGATGCAATTTGAGAACTAGTGAGAAACTAATAACTGGATCGATAGAACAAAGAGGATCCAGCGAGATAATATATGACCCCAACTTACACTTAAACTTGACCAAACTCTCTCCGATTCTACAAGAAAATGAACATCTATTCGTCGCCGAATCTGAAGATCATCAACACCAAATCAAGCCTTCAATGGAGGATTTGATCTTTGAAAAAAATGAAGGATCGCTAGATGGCTTGGAACAGCAACTCTATGAACTAAGTTTCAGTCGAAAAATAGAAACTAACCATTACCTGCTGACTCATGGATCTTACATTGATATTGGCTTGATTCTGTTAGTAATATTAATCTATTTCACAAAATCCGAGTTCCTGAAAATCTGTCAGAAAAGGAAAAATTTCACGATCAACTGTTTTTAATTTAATTTTTTTTTATTTTATTATGTATTTTTATTTTATATTTATTTTCATTCGAATTTCGAATTTTATTTATTTTATAAGATATTTTTAGGGCTGATTTATTTTATTTTTTTTTATTTTTTCTGTAAATTTCCGAGTTTTGCGGTCACGAGCGAGAAGCCACAGACGTACCAACCACCTACGCATCTACTGATTCAGTTCCGTCATTCGCAACACCACCCTCACGAGTTCTTCGCCACAACTACTGTCCTTGGGCCTTCTCATCGTTATCTCTCTCTCCATCATCCCTCTTGACGTCCAAGAAAGAATTGTTAAATCTGTCAATAATGGACAGAAGGATTGGTGTTGGTCATCTTTATGCCTAGGCGCATTCCTGGCAAAGATTGATCGAGGCGATTACCTTATAATTCTATGTAAGAATTGGTAATCTCGCCTAATTATCTCAATTACAGATACTTGTAACTATTGATTATCTCTTTGTCTATTAATAGACGTTCATTGGCTTTTAAAAATGCCATTTACCTCTCTCTAAAGTTATCTGAAACATAAAGGGATGTAACTATTATTATTAGTTTTCCACATCCTTGTTCTCCACACTATTTGATATCTGAAAGCATCAAAGGATCTTGCATCTCACTCCCTCTCGTATGAAGGAGTTCGGAACCTCTCTGTCTTTCAACAACGGCTGATAAGGAGTAGGAAAAGAGGAAGAAAGGACTTTGAATGTACGAATCGGAAGTGGACCTCATCGGCTATCCCTCTCTCGACCATGCGAAATTACGAAAATTAGGCTTACGCGCATCAGCCCTTTCCCCCAATTTGTAATTCCTTCAGGCTAACGAGCTTCCTTGAGAACTTGACTCGATCTTTTTGATTCTGTGAACTCTCAGCAAAAGCACGTGTCAGGTCTCAAGTCTATATATGGTATATATATATAAATTCAGTAAAAGTGTATTTTAAGTGTCTCTCCGAGAACTAAAAGGTAGGATTCGATTCACCTTAATGATTTAGCCAAGTTATTTCATTTTTTTCACTTATTTCAATTTATATATTATTTTAAATATTTTCTTTTAACTCCTTGGCTGAATCAACTTACTTGTGATAACTTATTGTATATATAATTGAATTTTATTGTGTTTTGTGATTTACTGCTGAATTCTATTGATTTTTATTGTAATTTTTGTAGATTTTTTTTGCTATTTTAAACATGTACTTGTAATTTTCTTAATAATCCAGAGTGCCGAATGACCGTTAAACTTGACTGTTCGAAATGTTTTCTTTTATCAAATTTTTTTTGATTTTAATGATATTTCTTATAAAGTTAATTTAAATTATTTTCCACCCTTTTTTTTAAATGTTTAATGTGAACCCAAACCCCTTTTTTTTAATTAATGAGAACCCAAAAACCCTCTATTTATATATAATGTAATTGAATTTTCCCTGAAATAATTATTAATTGACGAGAACCCCAATTATACCTCATTAACGAGAACCCACAACCCCTTAATTTTATTATATGTTTCCCCCGTTTTGGTCCCTTTTTACCTGTAATATTTTATAAAAATTTCATGTGATATCTTGAATAATTTTGAATTTCAACATACTTTGTTTTGAATCTTGTTTGATTGTTGACTTTCATTCTGTAAACGTTTAATTTGAATGTCAACTCTTGTTTGTATTCACGTATTTTGAATCAATTCATTGCTAATTTTATCTCATGTTAGAATATTCTTACTTAAATGAATAAACTTTGTTAAATTCTTTTTTTAATTCTTT